>JAWPHD010006002.1:0-62500 GCA_037043455.1 Cyrtodaria siliqua
TAGATACATATTCACACGTAACATCAGCTCCGTGTTGGCATAAATAAATACATATTGACAAGTAACATCATCTCCTTGTTGGCATAATTAGATACATATACACGAGTAACATCAGCTTCCTGTTGGCATAATTAGATACATATTCAAAAGTATCATCAGCTCCGTGTTGGCATAATTAGGTAAATATTCAAAATTAACATCAGCTCCCGTATTGACATTAGTAGATACATATTCAAAAGTATCATCATCTCCGTGTTAGCATAATTAGATACATATTCAAAAGTAACATCAGCTCCGTGTTGGCATAACTAGATACATATTCAAAAGTAACATCAGCTCCGTGTTGGCATAATTAGATACATATTCACAAGTCACATCAGCTCCGTCTTGGCATAATTATATACATATTCATAAGTATCATCAGCTCCGTGTTGGCATAATTAGATACATATTCAAAAGTAAATTCTCCCTGTTGGCATCAATAGATACATATTCAAAAGTAACATTAGCTCCCTGTTGGCATAACTAGATACATATTCACAAGTAACATCAGCTCCGGGCTAGCATAATTAGATACATATTCAAAAATAACATCAGCTCTGTGTTGGCATAATTAGATACATATTCAAAAGTGACATCAGCTCCGTGTTGGCATAATTAGATACATATTCAAAAATAACATCATCTCCGTGTTGGCATAATTAGATACATATTCAAAAATAACATCAGCTCTGTGTTGGCATAATTAGGTACATATTCAAAAGTAACATCATCTCCGTGTTGGCATAATTAGATATATATTCAAAAGTGACATCAGCTCCGTGTTGGCATAATTATATACATATTCAAAAGTAACATTCGCTTCCTGTTGGCATAATTAGATACATATTCAAAAGTAACATCAGCTCCGTGTTGGCATAATTATATACATATTTACGAGTAACATTCGCTTCCTGTTGGCATAATTAGATCCATATTTAAAAATATCATCAGCTCCGTGTTGGCATAATTATATACATATTCAAAAGTAAAATCTCCCTGTTGGCATAATTAGATACATATTCAAAAGTATCATAAGCTCCCTGTTGGCATAATTAGATACATATTCAAAAGTATCATCAGCTCCGTGTTGGCATAATTATATACATATTCAAAAGTAAAATCTCCCTGTTGGCATAATTAGATACATATTCAAAAGTATCATCAGTTCCGTGCTGGCATAATTAGATACATATTCAAAAGTGACATCAGCTCCGTGTTGGCATAATTAGATACATATTCAAAAGTAACATCAGCTCCGTGTTGGCATAATTAGATACATATTCAAAAATATCATCAGCTCCCTGTTGGCCTAATTAGATACATATTCAAAAGTATCATCAGCTCCGTGTTGGCATAATTAGATACATATTCAAAAGTATCATCAGCTCCGTGCTGGCATAATTAGATACATATTCAAAAGTGACATCAGCTCCGTGTTGGCATAATTAGATACATATTCAAAAGTATCATCAACTCCGTGCTGGCATAATTAGATACATATTCAAAAGTGACATCAGCTCCGTGTTGGCATAATTAGATACATATTCAAAAGTAACATCAGCTCCGTGTTGGCATAATTAGATACATATTCAAAAATATCATCAGCTCCCTGTTGGCCTAATTAGATACATATTCAAAAGTAAAATCTCCCTGTTGGCATAATTAGATACATATTCAAAAGTAACATCAGCTCCCTGTTGGCCTAATTAGATACATATTCAAAAGTAAAATCTCCCTGTTGGCATAATTAGATACATATTCAAAAGTATCATCAGCTCCGTGTTGGCATAATTAGATACATATTCAAAAGTATCATCAGCTCCGTGTTGGCATAATTAGATACATATTTACGAGTAACATCAGCTTCCTGTTGGCATAATTAGATACATATTCAAAAGTATCATCAGCTCCGTGTTGGCATATTTAGATACATATATTTAAAAGCAACATCAGCTTCGTGTTGGCATAATTAGATACATATTCAAAAGTAACATCAACTTCGTGTTGGCATAATTTGATACATATTCACGAGTAACATCAGCTCCCTGTTGGCATAATTAGATATATATTCAAAAGTACCATCAGCTACGTGTTGGCATAATTAGGTATATATTCAAAAGTAACATCAGCTCCCTTATTGGCATAATTAGATACATATTCAAAAGTAACATCAGCTCTGTGTTGGCATAATTAGATACATATTAAAAAGTAACATCAGCTCCGTGTTAGCATTATTAGATACATATTCACAATTAACATCAGCTCAGTGTTGGCATAATTAGATACATATTGACAAGTATCATCAGCTTTCTGTTGGCATAATTAGAAACATATTCAAAAGTAAAATCAGCTCCGTGCTGGCATAATTAGATTCATATTCAAAAGTGACATCAGCTCCGTGTTGGCATAATTAGAAACATATTCAAAAGTAACATCAGCTCCGTGTTGGCATAATTAGATACATATTTACGAATAACATCAGCTTTATGTTGGCATAATTAGGTACATGTTCAAAAGTATCATCAGCTCCGTGTTAGCATAATTAGATACACTTTCAAAAGCAACTTCAGCTTCGTGTTGGCATAATTAGATAAATATTCAAAAGTAACATCAGCTCCGTGTTGGCATAATTAGGTTCATATTCGAAAGTAACATCAGCTCCCTTATTGGCCTAATTAGATACATATTCAAAATTAAAATCTCCCTGTTGGCATAATTAGATACATATTCAAAAGCAACATCAGCTCCGTGTTGGCATAATTAGATACATATTCACAAGTAAAATCAGCTCCGTGTTGGCATAATTATATACATTTTCAAAAGTAACATCAGCTCCGTGTTGGCATAATTAGATACATATTTACAAGTAACATCAGCTCCGTCCTGGCATAATTAGACACATCTTCAAAAATAACATCATCTCCGTGTTGGCATAATTAGATACATATTCAAAAGTAACATCAGCTCCCTTACTGGCATAATTAGATATATATTCAAAAGCAACATCAGCTCCGTGTTGGCATAATTAGATTCATATTCAAAAGTAACATCAGCTCATGGGTGGCATAATTAGGATATATATTCAAAAGTAACATCAGCTCCGTGTTGGTAAAATTAGATACATATTCAAAAGTATCATCAGCTCCGTTTTGGCATAATTAGAAAAAAAATATTTAAAAGTATCATCAGCTCCGTGTTGGGATAATTAGGTGAATATTCAAAAGTAACATCAGCTCCCTTATTTGCATAATAAGATATATATTCAAAAGTAACATCAGCTCCGTGTTGGCATAATTAGATACATATTCAAAAGTATCATCAGCTCCGTGCTGACATAATTAGATACATATTCAAAAGCAACATCGGCTCCGGGTTGGCATAATTAGATACATATTCACAAGTATCATCAGCTCCGTGTTGGCATAAATATATTTATATTCACAAGTATCATCAGCTCCGTGTTGGCATAATTAGATGCATATTCAAAAGTAAAATCAGCACCCTGCTGTCATAATTAGATACATATTCAAAAGTAACATCAGCTCCCTGTTGGCATAACTAGATGCATATTTACATGCAACATCAGCTCCGTGCTGGCATAATTAGATACATATTCACAAGTAACATCAGCTCCGTGTTGGCATAATTAGATACATATTCAAAAGTAGCAACAGCTCCCTGTTGGCATAACTAGATACATATTCACAAGTAACATCAGCTCCGGGCTGGCATAATCAGATACATATTCAAAAGTGAGATCAGCTCCGTGTTGGCATAATTATATACATACTTACGAGTAACATCAGCTTCCTGTTGGCATAATTAGATACATATTCAAAAATAACATCAGCTCTGTGTTGGCATAATTAGATACATATTCAAAAGTGACATCAGCTCCGTGTTGGCATAATTAGATACATATTCAAAAATAACATCATCTCCGTGTTGGCATAATTAGATACATATTCAAAAATAACATCAGCTCTGTGTTGGCATAATTAGGTACATATTCAAAAGTAACATCATCTCCGTGTTGGCATAATTAGATATATATTCAAAAGTGACATCAGCTCCGTGTTGGCATAATTATATACATATTCAAAAGTAACATTCGCTTCCTGTTGGCATAATTAGATACATATTCAAAAGTAACATCAGCTCCGTGTTGGCATAATTATATACATATTTACGAGTAACATTCGCTTCCTGTTGGCATAATTAGATCCATATTTAAAAATATCATCAGCTCCGTGTTGGCATAATTATATACATATTCAAAAGTAAAATCTCCCTGTTGGCATAATTAGATACATATTCAAAAGTATCATAAGCTCCCTGTTGGCATAATTAGATACATATTCAAAAGTATCATCAGCTCCGTGTTGGCATAATTATATACATATTCAAAAGTAAAATCTCCCTGTTGGCATAATTAGATACATATTCAAAAGTATCATCAGCTCCGTGCTGGCATAATTAGATACATATTCAAAAGTGACATCAGCTCCGTGTTGGCATAATTAGATACATATTCAAAAGTAACATCAGCTCCGTGTTGGCATAATTAGATACATATTCAAAAATATCATCAGCTCCCTGTTGGCCTAATTAGATACATATTCAAAAGTATCATCAGCTCCGTGTTGGCATAATTAGATACATATTCAAAAGTATCATCAGCTCCGTGCTGGCATAATTAGATACATATTCAAAAGTGACATCAGCTCCGTGTTGGCATAATTAGATACATATTCAAAAGTATCATCAACTCCGTGCTGGCATAATTAGATACATATTCAAAAGTGACATCAGCTCCGTGTTGGCATAATTAGATACATATTCAAAAGTAACATCAGCTCCGTGTTGGCATAATTAGATACATATTCAAAAATATCATCAGCTCCCTGTTGGCCTAATTAGATACATATTCAAAAGTAAAATCTCCCTGTTGGCATAATTAGATACATATTCAAAAGTAACATCAGCTCCCTGTTGGCCTAATTAGATACATATTCAAAAGTAAAATCTCCCTGTTGGCATAATTAGATACATATTCAAAAGTATCATCAGCTCCGTGTTGGCATAATTAGATACATATTCAAAAGTATCATCAGCTCCGTGTTGGCATAATTAGATACATATTTACGAGTAACATCAGCTTCCTGTTGGCATAATTAGATACATATTCAAAAGTATCATCAGCTCCGTGTTGGCATATTTAGATACATATATTTAAAAGCAACATCAGCTTCGTGTTGGCATAATTAGATACATATTCAAAAGTAACATCAACTTCGTGTTGGCATAATTTGATACATATTCACGAGTAACATCAGCTCTCTGTTGGCATAATTAGATATATATTCAAAAGTACCATCAGCTACGTGTTGGCATAATTAGGTATATATTCAAAAGTAACATCAGCTCCCTTATTGGCATAATTAGATACATATTCAAAAGTAACATCAGCTCTGTGTTGGCATAATTAGATACATATTAAAAAGTAACATCAGCTCCGTGTTAGCATTATTAGATACATATTCACAAGTAACATCAGCTCAGTGTTGGCATAATTAGATACATATTGACAAGTATCATCAGCTTTCTGTTGGCATAATTAGAAACATATTCAAAAGTAAAATCAGCTCCGTGCTGGCATAATTAGATTCATATTCAAAAGTGACATCAGCTCCGTGTTGGCATAATTAGAAACATATTCAAAAGTAACATCAGCTCCGTGTTGGCATAATTAGATACATATTTACGAATAACATCAGCTTTATGTTGGCATAATTAGGTACATGTTCAAAAGTATCATCAGCTCCGTGTTAGCATAATTAGATACACTTTCAAAAGCAACTTCAGCTTCGTGTTGGCATAATTAGATAAATATTCAAAAGTAACATCAGCTCCGTGTTGGCATAATTAGGTTCATATTCGAAAGTAACATCAGCTCCCTTATTGGCCTAATTAGATACATATTCAAAAGTAAAATCTCCCTGTTGGCATAATTAGATACATATTCAAAAGCAACATCAGCTCCGTGTTGGCATAATTAGATACATATTCACAAGTAAAATAAGCTCCGTGTTGGCATAATTATATACATTTTCAAAAGTAACATCAGCTCCGTGTTGGCATAATTAGATACATATTTACAAGTAACATCAGCTCCGTCCTGGCATAATTAGACACATCTTCAAAAATAACATCATCTCCGTGTTGGCATAATTAGATACATATACAAAAGTAACATCAGCTCCCTTACTGGCATAATTAGATGTATATTCAAAAGCAACATCAGCTCCGTGTTGGCATAATTAGATTCATATTCAAAAGTAACATCAGCTCATGGGTGGCATAATTAGGATATATATTCAAAAGTAACATCAGCTCCGTGTTGGTAAAATTAGATACATATTCAAAAGTATCATCAGCTCCGTTTTGGCATAATTAGATACATATTTAAAAGTATCATCAGCTCCGTGTTGGGATAATTAGGTGAATATTCAAAAGTAACATCAGCTCCCTTATTTGCATAATAAGATATATATTCAAAAGTAACATCAGCTCCGTGTTGGCATAATTAGATACATATTCAAAAGTATCATCAGCTCCGTGCTGACATAATTAGATACATATTCAAAAGCAACATCGGCTCCGGGTTGGCATAATTAGATACATATTCACAAGTATCATCAGCTCCGTGTTGGCATAAATATATTTATATTCACAAGTATCATCAGCTCCGTGTTGGCATAATTAGATGCATATTCAAAAGTAAAATCAGCACCCTGCTGTCATAATTAGATACATATTCAAAAGTAACATCAGCTCCCTGTTGGCATAACTAGATGCATATTTACATGCAACATCAGCTCCGTGCTGGCATAATTAGATACATATTCACAAGTAACATCAGCTCCGTGTTGGCATAATTAGATACATATTCAAAAGTAGCAACAGCTCCCTGTTGGCATAACTAGATACATATTCACAAGTAACATCAGCTCCGGGCTGGCATAATCAGATACATATTCAAAAGTGAGATCAGCTCCGTGTTGGCATAATTATATACATACTTACGAGTAACATCAGCTTCCTGTTGGCATAATTAGATACATATTCACAAGTAACATAAGCTCCGTGTTGGCATAATTATATACATATTCAAAAGTAAAATCTCCCTCTTGGCATCAATAGATACATATTCAAAAGTAACATTAGCTCACTGTTGGCATCACTAGATACATATTCACAAGTAACATCAGCTCCGGGCTAGCATAATTAGATACATATTCAAAAATAACATCAGCTCTGTGTTGGCATAATTAGATACATATTCAAAAGTGACATCAGCTCCGTGTTGGCATAATTAGATACATATTCAAAAGTAACTTCAGCTCCGTGTTGGCATTATTAGATACATATTCAAAAGTAACTTCAGCTCCGTGTTGGCATTATTAGATACATATTTACGAGTAACATTCGCTTTCTGTTGGCATAATTAGATACATATTCAAAAGTAACTTCAGCTCCGTGTTGGCATAATTAGATACATATTCAAAAGTAACTTCAGCTCCGTGTTAGCATTATTAGATACATATTTACGAGTAACATTAGCTTTCTGTTGGCATAATTAGATACATATTCAAAAATATCATCAGCTCCGTGTTGGCATAATTAGATACATATTCACAAGTAACATCAGCTCCGTGTTGGCATAATTATATACATATTCAAAAGCAAAATCTCTATGTTGGCATAATTAGATACATATTCACAAGTAACATCAGCTCCGTGTTGGCATAATTAGATACATATTCAAAAATATCATCAGCTCCCTGTTGGCCTAATTAGATACATATTCAAAAGTAAAATCTCCCTTTTGGCATAATTAGATACATATTCAAAAGTAACATCAGCTCCCTGTTGGCATAATTAGATACATATTCAAAAATAACATCAGCTCCGTGTTGGCATAATTAGATACATATTCAAAAGTAAAATCTCCCTTTTGGCATAATTAGATACATATTCAAAAGTAACATCAGCTCCCTGTTGGCATAATTAGATACATATTCAAAAATATCATCAGCTCCCTGTTGGCCTAATAAGATACATATTCAAAAGTAAAATCTCCCTTTTGGCATAATTAGATACATATTCAAAAGTAACATCAGCTCCCTGTTGGCATAATTAGATACATATTCAAAAATAACATCAGCTCCGTGTTGGCATAATTAGATACATATTCAAAAGTAAAATCTCCCTTTTGGCATAATTAGATACATATTCAAAAGTAACATCAGCTCCCTGTTGGCATAATTATATACATATTCAAAAGTGACATCAGCTCCGTGTTGGCATAATTAGATACATATTTACGAGTAACATCAGCTTCCTGTTGGCATAATTAGATACATATTCAAAAGTATCATCAGCTCCGTGTTGGCATAATTAGATACATATTCAAAAGCAACATCATCTTCGTGTTGGCATAATTAGATACATATTTAAAAGTAACATCAACTCCGTGTTGGCATAATTTGATACATATTCACGAGTAACATCAGCTCCCTGTTGGCATAATTAGATATATATTCAAAAGTATCATCAGCTCTGTGTTGGCATAATTAGATACATATTAAAAAGTAACATCAGCTCCGTGTTAGCATAATTAGATACATATTCACAAGTAACATCAGCTCCGTGTTGGCATAATTAAATACATATTGACAAGTAAAGTCAGCTCCGTGTTGGTATAATTATATACATATTCACAAGTATCATCAGCTCCGTGTTGGCATAATTAGGTACATATTCAAAAGTAAAATCAGCTCCGTTCTGGCATAATTAGATACATATTCAAAAGTGACATCAGCTCCGTGTTTGCATAATTAGATACATATTCAAAAGTAACATCAGCTCCGGGTTGGCATAATTAGATACATATTGACGAATAACATCAGCTTTCTGTTGGCATAATTAGGTACATGTTCAAAAGTATCATCAGCTCCGTGTTGGCATAATTAGACACATATTCAAAAGTAAAATCAGCTCCGTTCTGGCATAATTAGATACATATTCAAAAGTGACATCAGCTCCGTGTTGGCATAATTAGATACATATTCAAAAGTAACATCAGCTCCGTGTTTGCATAATTAGATACATATTTACGAATAACATCAGCTTTCTGTTGGCATAATTAGGTACATGTTCAAAAGTATCATCAGCTCCGTGTTGGCATAATTAGATACATATTCAAAAGTAACATCAGCTCCGTGTTGGCATAATTAGTTACAAATTTACGAATAACATCAGCTTTCTGATGGCATAATTAGGTACATATTCAAAAGTAATATCAGCTCGCCTTTGGGCATAATTAGATACATATTCAAAAGTATCATCAGCTCCCTTGTTGGCATAATTAGATACATATTCACGAGTAACATCAGCTCCATGTTGGCATAATTAGATACATATACAAAAGTAACATCAGCTCCGTGTTGGCGTAATTAGATACATATTCACAAGTAACATCAGCTCCGTGTTGGCATAATTAGATTCATATTCAAAAGTATTATCAGCTCCGTGTTGGCATAATTAGATACATATTCAAAAGTAAAATCAGCACCCTGTTGTCATAATTAGATACATATACAAAAATAACATCAGCTCCCTGTTGGCATAACTAGATGCATATTTACATGTAACATCAGCTCCGTGCTGGCATAAATAGATACATATTCACAAGTAACATCAGCTCCGTGTTGGCATAATTAGATACATATTCAAAAGTAAAATCTCCCTGTTGTCATAATTAGATACATATTCACAAGTAACATCAGCTCCCTGTTGGCATAACTAGATACATATTCACAAGTAACATCAGCTCCGGGCTGGCATAATTAGATACATATTCAAAAATAACATCAGCACCGTGTTGGCATAATTAGATACATATACACGAGTAACATCAGCTTCCTGTTGGCATAATTAGATACATATTCAAAAGTATCATCAGCTCCGTGTTGGCATAATTATGTTCATACTCAAAAGTAACATCAGCTCCCTTATTGGCATAAATTAGATACATATTCAAAAGTATCATCAGCTCCGTGTTGGCATAATTAGATAAATATTCAAAAATAACATCAGCTCCGTGTTGGCATAATTAGATACATATTCAAAAGTAACATCAGCTACGTTTTGGCATAATTAGATACATATTCACAAGTAACATCAGCTCCGTGTTGGCATAATTAGATACATATTCAAAAGTATCATCAGCTCCGTGTTGGCATAATTATGTTCATACTCAAAAGTAACATCAGCTCCCTTATTGGCATAAATTAGATACATATTCAAAAGTATCATCAGCTCCGTGTTGGCATAATTAGATAAATATTCAAAAGTAACATCAGCTCCGAGTTGGCATAATTAGATACATATTCAAAAGTAACATCAGCTATGTGTTGGCATAATTAGATACATATTCAAAAGTAACATCAGCTATGTGTTGGCATAATTAGATACATATTCACAAGTGACATCAGCTATGTGTTGGCATAATTAGATACTTATTCACAAGTAACATCAGCTCCGCGCTGGCATAATTATATACATATTCACTAGTATCATCAGCTCCGTGTTGACATAATTAGATACATATTCAAAAGTAAAATCAGCTCCTTGTTGGCATAATTAGATACATATTCAAAAATAACATCAGCTCAGTGTTGGCATAATTAGATACATATTCAAAAGCAACATCAGCTCCGTGTTGGCATAATTAGATACATATTCAAAAGTAACATCAGCTACGTTTTGGCATAATTAGATACATATTCAAAAGTAACATCAGCTCCCTGTTTGCATAACTAGATACATATTCAAAAATAACATCATCTCCGTGTTGGCATAATTAGATACATATTCAAAAGTAACATCAGCTCTGTATTGGCATAATTAGATACATATTCAAAAGTGACATCAGCTCCGTGTTGGCATAATTAGATACATATTCACAAGTAAAATCAGCTCCGTGTTGGCATAATTATATACATTTTCAAAAGTAACATCATCTCCGTGTTGGCATAATTAGATACATATTTAAAAGTAACATCAACTCCGTGTTGGCATAATTAGATACATATTCAAAAGCAACATCAGCTCCGTGTTGGCATAATTAGATACATATTCAAAAGTAACATCAGCTCCGTGTTGGCATAATTATGTACATATTCAAAAGTAACATCAGCTCCGTGTTGGCATAATTAGATACATATTCACGAGTAACATCAGCTCCGTGTTGGCATAATTAGATACATATTCAAAAGTGACATCAGCTCCGTGTTGGCATAATTAGATACATATTCACAAGTAACATCAGCTCCGTGTTGGCATAATTAGATACATATTCAAAAGAAAAATCACCTCCCTGTTGTCATAATTAGATATATATTCAAAAGTAACATCAGCTCCCTGTTGGCATAATTAGATACATATTCAAAAGTAACATCAGCACCGTGTTGGCATACTTAGATACATATACACGAGTAACATCAGCTTCCTGTTGGCATAATTAGATACATATTCAAAAGTATCATCAGCTCCGTGTTTGGCATAATTAGATACATATTCAAAAGTAACATCAGCTCCCTGTTGGCATAACTAAATACATATTCACAAGTAACATCAGCTCCGTGCTGGCATAATTAGATACATATTCAAAAATAACATCAGCTCCGTGTTCGCATAATTAGATACATATTCAAAAGTGACATCAGCTCCGTGTTCGCATAATTAGATACATATTTAAAAGTAACATCATCTCCGTGTTGGCATAATTATATATATATTCAAAAGTAACATCAGCTCCGTGTTGGCATAATAAGATACATATTCAAAAGTAACATCAGTTCCGTGTTGGCATAATTAGATACATATTCAAAAGTATCACCAGCACCGTGTTCGTAAAATTCGATACATATTCAAAAGAAACAACAGCTCCGTGTAGGCATAATTAGATACATATTAAAAAGTAACATCAGCTCCGTGTTGACATAATTAGATACATATTCAAATGTAACATCAGCTCCGTGTTGGTAAAATCAGATACATATTCAAAAGAAACTACAGCTCCGTGTTGGCATAATTAGATACATATTCAAAAGTAACATCAGCACCGTGTTGGCATAATTAGATACATATACACAACTAACATCAGCTCCGTGTTGGTATAATTAGATATATATTAAAAAGTAACATCATCGCCGTGTTGGCATAATTAAATTCATATTCAAAAGTAACATCAGCTCCGTGTTGGCATAATTAGATACATATTCACAATTAACATCAGCTCCCTGTTGGCATAATTAGATTCATATTAAAATGTAACATCAGCTCCCTGTTGGCCTAATTAGATACATATTAAAATGTAACATCAGCTCCCTGTTGGCATAATTAGATTCATATTCAAAAGTAACATCAACTCCGTGTTGGCATAATTAGATACGTATTCAAAAGTAACATCAGCTCCGTGTTGGCATAATTAGATACATATTTACGAGTAACATCAGCTTCCTTTGACATAATTAGATGCATATTCAAAAGTAACATCAGCTCCGTGTTGGCATAATTAGATACATATTCAAAAGTAACATCAGCTCCGTGTTGGCATAATTAGATACATATTCAAAAGTATCATCAGCTCCGTGTTGGCATAATTAGATACATATTCACGAGTAACATCAGCTTCCTTTGACATAATTAGATGCATATTCAAAAGTAACAACAGCTCCATGTTGGCATAATTAGATACATATTCAAATGTAACATCAGCTCCGTGTTGGTAAAATCAGATACATATTCAAAAGAAACTACAGCTCCGTGTTGGCATAATTAGATACATATTAAAAAGTAACATCAGCACCGTGTTGGCATAATTAGATACATATACACAACTAACATCAGCTCCGTGTTGACATAATTAGATACATATTCAAAAGTAACATCAGCTCCGTGTTTGTATAATTAGATACATATTCAAATCATCAGCTCCGTGTTGGTATAATTAGATATATATTAAAAAGTAACATCATCGCCGTGTTGGCATAATTAAATTCATATTCAAAAGTAACATCAGCTCCGTGTTGGCATAATTAGATTCATATTCAAAAGTTACATCAGCTCCCTTATTGGCATAATTAGATACTTATTCAAATGTAACAGATACATATTCAAAAGTAACATCAGCTCCGTGTTGGCATAATTAGATACATATTCACGAGTAACATCAGCTTCCTTTGACATAATTAGATGCATATTCAAAAGTAACAACAGCTTCCTTTGAAATAATTAGATACATATTCAAAAGTTATATCAGCTCCGTGTTGGCATAATTAGATACATACTCACAAGTAACATCAGCTCCCTCTTGGTATAATTAGATACATATTCACGATTAACATCAGCTTCCTTTGAAATAATTAGATACATATTCAAAAGTTATATCAGCTCCGTGTTGGCATAATTAGATACATACTCAACAGTAACATCAGCTCCGTGTTGGCATAATTAGATACATATTCAAAAGTAACATCAGCTCCCTCTTGGTATAATTAGATACATATTCACGATTAACATCAGCTTCCTTTGACATAATTAGATACACATTCACAAGTAACATCATCTCAATTATTGGCCTAATTAGATACATATTCACATGTAACATCAGCTCCGTGTTGGCATAGTTACATACATATTCACAAGTAACATCAGCTCCCTTATTGGCATAATTAGATACATATTCACGAGTAACATCAGCTCCGTGATGGCATAATTAGATACATATTCAAAAGTAACATCAGCTCCGTGTTGGCATAATTATATATACATACAAATGTAGCATCAGCTCCCTGTTGGCATAATTAGATACATATTCAAATGCAACATCAGCTACCTTATTGGCATAATTAGATACATATTCAAAAGTAACATCTTTGATTACTTTGCAGGGTCATCCAGGTTGTGTTTATAACGAAAATCGCAGTGTCCATAAAATTAGCTCGTATACCTTCTAAAAAGTTTCAGGTTAAATAAGTATACTATTTTGAGATACAATTGGGACGTTTGTGTGTTTTACAGCGGCAGAATCCGTACACCTAGGTGAATTAGGTGAATTAGGATTTAAACATTTCACTTCAAATAAATACTACAACGCTGAGCAAATATTTACAGTAGCATAGATTGTTATAGTCGCGGAAAATGAAGCATTGAGACTTAATAAATATAACAGATTACTTGTGAGGTTGTCAATACTAGCAATTTTTATTATAACGGAATGTGTTTTTAGTATGTGCTTCAACTTATCAATTTGAGAAAATGCATATGAAATTAGATTTAATTTTTACACAGTTTTGGAATTTCAATTATCTTAATCTGTAATAATACACTAGAGTGTTTGGAACTTTCAATCACGTGCATTTAACATGTTTTACATTCAAACTGAGCATCTGTATTGTCGTGTGGCGCCTGTATTTCCACGTCTTCCCATGTGAGTTCAAACCCCGAAAATGTCATAGCAAAGACTTGATACATATTTGGAATAGTCGCTCCATTGCACGAATTTATAAATATCCCATAGATTTACTTTTAAGCGGTCTACGTCTGTAGTTAAGGCGTCGCATAATGATATAATAGTTGCATGTACATATTGAGGCTTAACGAAGTGTGTAATCGTAGAAATCCCTTCGGTGTTAAAACCTCTTAAATAGCATCGCATTTCCTAATGATACCGTCAATTTATGTGTATTCTAAACATCTGAACATGCAAATGCTGTTACATCACCTTCAAAACAAGATAAACACAATTAATGAAAAAACAGTGATGAAACGAGATGTTCTAATTACGTCTGATAATAAAGCATTTGGACGACCTCTGAAACAACAACATTCAAAGAAACAAAACACAAATTGCCGGGATCCATCAAAAGCAGGGTTTTATGTTTGAACCACCAATAAGTCCGATTTATTTTATTATTATAAAGCGTGCACAATTTCATTTAAACTTAATAATGCATTTGAGTGCTACATCACCTGTTAGACCGTTATATATATATTATAACATATTTATCGTAATCGTGCACTAGATGCACAGTCAATAATACGTGGGGAAGAAATGAAAAAAGAATCACGTAAACAAATGCAGTCTTATAAATGAGAAACGAATCACGTAAAAAAATGTAGTCTTAGAAATGAGAAACCAATCACGTAAATAAATGTAGTCGTAGAAATGAGTAACCAATAACAAATGTAGTAGTAGAAATGAAAAATCAATCACGTAAACAAATGTAGTCGTAGAAATGAGAAACCAATCACGTAAATAAATGTAGTCGTAGAAATGAGTAACCAATAACAAATGTAGTAGTAGAAATGAAAAATCAATCACGTAAACAAATGCAGTCTTATAAATGAGAAACGAATCACGTAAAAAAATGTAGTCTTAGAAATGAGAAACCAATCACGTAAATAAATGTAGTCGTAGAAATGAGTAACCAATAACAAATGCAGTCTTATAAATGAGAAACGAATCACGTAAAAAAATGTAGTCTTAGAAATGAGAAACCAATCACGTAAATAAATATAGTCTTCTCCGAGATTCGAATACATATTATCACATTTCAAAACGTTTATAGAACAGGGACCTATTCTCTGCTCTTTCGAATGCGCTACTGAGTTACGAATTATGAGTAAACTAATACAATTGTAGGGAACATGTCAACAAAATGCAACATGCTATGGTTTCTACCATTGAGATGAAGACCAACAGTTCACTTATTAGTGGATCTTCAAACTTCAAACAAGTATTTGAGCCATGCAGTTGTAAATTTCAAGAATTTATTTATAAAATACAAAGTTTGACCGATATTGTTCTACATACTTCTCTATTCTTGCTTAATACATGTATGTACTTAATACTTGTATGTACTTAATATGTGTATGTACTTAATACTTGTATGTATTTAATATTCGTATGTGCTTAATATTTGTATGCATTTAATATTTGCATGTACTTGATCTTTCTTGTCGTGCCCTTAATGGTTTATTCTCTTAATGCTCTGGCTTCTGCCAAGTCATTGAGTACCTTCATTGTGGCTTTCTAGGCTATTGTTTTTTGGTATTATATTTACACGAGCATATTTGTGTTTTACTTATATTGCCTTTTGATGCTGCCTTGTTGGTTAGAGATTAGAACATGGCGGGGATTTCTTTATCTGCACTGTCCTGTTTTAATGGGATGACAGTAGGGTAAGTGTGAGGTTTGGTGCACCCCAGAACCGGTTTAAACCCCCAGTGGCCTACTTTGCCACTGACCGTTCCAAGGCGGTAGCCCTATTGCCAACCCTTTTGTGTTTGTGATGTCGTTTGCATTTATTATTGCTTTTGTCTTCTTGTTTGTCTGTTTGCTTCTATGTTTTGTGGTTGACTGTCCTCCTTGAATGCTACTTTTCCTGTCCGATATTTTTATATTTATTTTTAATACTTGTATGTACTTAATATTTTATGTACTTAATACTTGTATGTACTTAATATTTGTATGTAATTAATATCTGTATATACTTAATACTTGTATGTTACTTAATACCTGTAAGTACTTAATGTGTACGTTTCGCAATCAAAATCACAAATAGAGTCTACTGGTTGCGAAAACATACGTTGTCAAACTGCGCTTGCCTCTCGCCACCTGCGAGTTCGAATACCACTCGGAGCTTGCCTTGTAAGGGAGAACGTGTTGATTCTGACGGATGGGTGGAGGTATACAGTTCTGATTGTACCCAGAAACAAGTGGATGATCTGTCCGTCTACCACGGACAAATTGACCGTCATATGTATACCCTAAAATGTGCTGACAATGACGAAGAACGACGCCATTCAACCAACAAACCGTCTTTGTAACGCATCTGCTGTATAGATATTTTTGAGTTCTTTGTAATACGAAAGATATATACAATCAATAGTCATTTCGAGAGGTATGCTACAAGAATGCGGCGGTAAACATTTCTAGGAGGACATAGAGGCCGTTAAACGTTACAATTGCATGTAGAATGAAATTATAAATTATACATGTTAATGGCAAAGATTATATTATGATTAGCTTAACCTACATTAAAAGCAAATTAGCATTCGCTTTTCTATAACAAAGTAATTCTTTGTAACGTTTTAAACCATAGAATAATACGATTCTATATATACATACTAGCTTCATGATTTTTTTTAAAGAGACAAACGCTTAACTTGATGTCTATAAAAATCACGGCGTCCCGTTACATTTTCTACATACTTTGCATTTGTTTAATCAATAATATTAATCATTGGAATAGAAAAAGGCGAATTGTTTTTTACATTTTGTTAACTTTTTATTATATTGCACCAACAATATTTTTAAACTTATGGTAGAAAAAGAAGACAAATTGGACACTCAAAACAGTATATTAATATGTGCATGCAGGTTCCAAGTTAAAATGATAAGTCGAGATGCTAATGTTAATGTTTGATAACAAATTCGACAGTGTCATGTGTCCCTTTAAAGCCGAAGGGACACGTGATCGATTGCACAAAACATTCCATTTACTAGAACAGATAACTCCTGAAATGTTTTTTAATAATTAAAATATACAATTAAACATCTAACACATGTTTTCTTCTATAAAATAATACAAAACTGTAATATCTATAAAGAAGAAGGGTTATCACGAAATACGAATAGACTATATTTACTTTATTTTCCTTGCATGAGTTTTGATTAAAGATTCAACACTAATAAACGTCTCGCCATCTACTGCTATCCACCATATTATGACAAGTTTCAGGAGCCACCACAATCCAATGCATGGAGATGTCTAATGAACATTTATTTTTTAATGCATAACATATTGGAGACGTCTGTCCCAGGGTTAATTGAATAATAGTTTTACTGTAGACGCTAGATTAGGACATATCACCGTCGATACCTTGTGGGGTGTGGCATTAAATCGTATTTGTTAGAAAAAAACACATTGTTTTCGCTTGGCAAGCAGTTCAACAAGATTTAGAACAGCAACATCATAACACAATAAATCAACATACAAGTAATGAAGCATGCAAACAAAGAAGAGACTGTGATAGCAGCAGTTTCTTGTATTTCTAACCAAGAGTTAGATGACAAAACACGCGATGACTTACAACTTGATATTACGGAATAATAATGGGGAAAAACTTAAACTTGCCATGATTAATTGGCAACAGCTTTAATTTAAAGCAGTCACACATGGACTTGAGGATAAAAACAGCCCTAACTGTCATTGGTTTTGTTTTAACAGTTCATCATAGAACCCAGTAGAATAAATTGATTAGGAATTGCTTGAATATCTTTTGTCAGTATATGTAACGTGTTCATATTCCACGTTCGCATTATTATAACACTAACAATTAATGTTCCCTCGCGTATTTATACATACCGTGTTGCACGTTTCCTACGCGGTATTGCAAACACTGTCAAATGTCGCTTAAGGCTGGGGTATTTATTTTGTTTCACTATACTGTTTAATAGGCTAAGAGTGACGTTTGGTGCATCCTAGAAACAGACTTAATGCCGACGCGGCCTTCTTGCCACTTACCGTTCCAAGGTTTTACCCCTATTGTAAACCCATTTATGTTGGTGGTGTTGTGTTATAGTCAGGACTTTATAAATATCACAACGCACACTTAATTTAATTTTATATACTAATCCAAACCAAATCAACAGAATACGTATCTCTTATCAAAGTACAGTCCTATTTAAATTTGTCCTTATTCTAACAGTTAGATGTAACAGAATTCAAATTGTCAAAACATGAGTCTATCGGATTGTTGATTGCAAGCTTAAAAGTGCCTAAAACATAGACATAACTTCAACTCAAGACTTGCTCATAGACTGCTTACGAACACGGAGCGGGCCCATTTTATACATGATCACTCGGGGAAACAGCCGTGAAAATCTGTCCAAACCGCCACACGGTTCCTGACTTATTGCGGCTAATATGGCCAGCATTCAATCTTTTGTGTAACCAGTATGTGGTTCAGCTTTTGATCAGACACAAATTATACTCATAAATAGCAGCCATATGGATTATGCATGACAACAAAGTCAGCGCTACCGGTCTTTTTAATGAAATGGATGGATATAGAATATAGTAAACAGCGCATCAGATATTAACTATATGGCTGTATTTATGTAACTGACCAACTTAAATGCATGCATGTGTCACACAGTTGCCCTAAGCAAAGTACTGATGCAACTACCAACATTTCGGTCAACAATATGCTTAACCAATATAATGAAACACGAAGTCTATATTCTGTACTTTGATAGGATGCGAGATACTATAAGATATTTCAATATATGATCAAAAAAACAATAAAACCAATACGACTTTAACACAGTGTCGCATACTTTTCTTCTATTCATCCTTGTTAGTGTTGTTTGCTTTCATCCCGTATAAATGGTTACTGTCTTCTGTGAATGATACATTTCCTTTTTGATTCGTATACCTGCTGTTAGTCGACGTTGCGTTAACTACATTAATTTGTGTCCTTTCCATGAGGGAGCGTAGTATACAAGATGTCAGCGTTGACTATATATCAGCAATATATGCACATTTGAACGCAATAAAAATAGATATCAAAATCGAACACGAAAAGTAGCATTTAAACCAAACAATGCATGTCAGTACATTTGTCAAATGCTGCGTTATTCTAAATCAAAAACGAGAAACAATGCTCTAATAGAATCACAGTAACTAAAGGCAATTGCACCGTAGATCCGCACTGTACCACAAACAAAGAGCAAGTTAACTATGCAATAACAAGGACAATGCACAACACAAAGTTTGATTGAGACTGTTCATGAACGGTAGTGAAATATGTTAGCTACCGCTCACGCCCTCTAGTCCCGGGTTGAGCAGAACTCAATATTCATAAAATCAATAGTACGTACTTGTAACGATCCCGAAGATGGCATGCATATAACTGTTAAAAAGAAAATGCAGCATTCACATAACACAGTCTACCAGAAATCACGCTTTCAACACACATCACTATTGCAAGGAAAATAAAAACAAAGTAGGCGACACTAAAAATACAGGTTGCCAACTGGATTTACCCCTTGGAGAGTGCATAATACATTTCCAAAATGTACTGTTACACAGAATTACATCAAAAACGCAACTGAAAAATCAACACGGGGTTTGTTTATGGAATATACTCGCATAAACTGCAGCAACTTAAATCAAACACATTCTCACCTTAACTAGCGATAACATAATGCACGTTTATCTTAATACATAATTGACAGTGACCGAAAAAAACGAGTAACGGTAAGGATTCACTTGATTACGGGTCGCGTTGTTTTGCGCTGAATCGGAGAGTTGTGTATTGTGTAACCATCTATAGGATAAGTTGTCTGCTTTTTAATTTAGTATTTTGGCTGTCACTTGTGTTATGCAGGCATAACCGCTGCTCCCAACTAAATTCCATTTTGTTTATTTCGCTCTTCGGTGCATAGTATTTTGTTAGATACTTGGACCATACGCCACTGGACATGTCTCTAAATCTCTATGTCCACCGCCATATGCATGCCATCTTCTGGATAGTTAACATTATGTACTATTGATTTTATGAATATTGAGTTCTGCTCAACCCAGGACAAGAGGGCGTGAGCGGTAGATAGCATATTTCACTACCGTTGTTCATGAACAGTCTCAATCAAACCGAGACTGCAATATTTTGTATGTGTCGTGTTCGACCGTTTCCAAAGGTCAGTTATCATACTGTTGTATACCGACTTTATTTACCTGTTTTCAAACGCTTTCATACACTATTAGATACGAACTAATTGTGTCTGATAAACGGTTTGTTATTACTGTATATAGTACTAATGAAACATGCAATTAACTATATTAAATAATACCGAACCCCACAACAGCCGAAATCAAAGTAAGAAGTTGGTTTAAAAAATAATGTGAAAACAACTTATTTATTTGGAGATATCAACTGTTTTACATTATCGTCTCAATCTCGATCTCAACAGGAAACATTTACAGTTTATGTTTACTGTTCGTAAACCTACTGACGACAAGATCATATTATTACTATTATTATTATTATTATTTTATTATTATTATTTCTATGTGTTTATTATTATTTTATTATTATTATTATTATTATTATTATTGAGAATCTAAGCTCTATACACACGAAATAAGCGGCTTTAACCAGCCAGACCAAACCGAAAGACTGGACCGTCAAATTAATACTTAACAGCTCATATTTCATTTTACGAATATTCAGTCACGGGTATTTTAAAAACCCGTGAATCAACTTACAGTTTTAATCAGAACATATTTAGTATTATAAGATCTGAACACCTGTGTTTTGTTTATATAAACAGCTAGAAATAAACGGAAATAAACGAAAATATATAATGGTGTTACCTTTAATGGAAATATCGATCTGCCAACTCAACATTTGAGATGCCTGCTTTAAATTAAACGTTATGTATTTAATTAATGGGCATTTTATTGACCCAAGCAATTATAGGGGTATAACACTCGTCAGTACTATGGGAAAGCTTTTTTCTAGGTTACTTAACAACAGATTAACTCAATGGGCAGAGCAGTATCATGTCTATATTGAGGAACAGGCAGGCTTCCGAAGGGGAATGAGCACCGTAGATAATGTTTTTATATTGCATGGCCTCATAACACATACATTATATCAAGGTGACACCCTTAATTGTGCATTTGTTGATTTCATAAAGGCCTTTGATTTTGTTGTCCGGGATATGTTATGGTACAAACTAATTAAATTTGGGATAAGGGGTAAAATTCTGGATGTAATACAATCTATGTACAGTAGTGTTAAGTCAAGGGTTAAGCATATGAATACACTCAGCGACGATATTTCATGTTTGCTTGGCGCGAGACAGGGCGAATGATTGTCGCCATTTTTGTTTAGTATGTACCTCAATCATTTAGAGGAACAATTGACATTAAATGGGGTCGAGGGCGTAGAGATGGGTATGATTAATCTATGTTTGTTATTATATGCAGATGATATAATTTTATTCGCAAAATCGGAAAATGATTTACAAAAAGCATTAAATGTATTAGCTGTATATTGTGAGAGATTGATTGTGAAGTGTAAAAAAACTACAGTAATGGTGTTTAAAAAAGGAGGAAGATTACGAAATGATTTAACATTTTATTATAAGGAAAACGAGTTAGAAATTGTTAGTAAATTCAAGTACTTGGGTATTATCTTTACGTTTGGTGGATCATTCAATGAAACTGATAAAATCAGTCATTAAAGGCAATATTTAAACTTAACAAACATCTGAATAAATTTACTAATCTGTCGCCAAAACACATTCTTGATTTATTTGACCAGCTTGTTACACCCATATTAAATTACTCTTCAGAAGTGTGGGGTTTCCATAAAGGCCAACAAGTAGAAAGGACACATTTGAGTTTTTGCAAACGACTATTAGGGGTAAAAGTGTCTACACAAAATAACTTTATATACGGGATACGGGGAGATTGGATTATAAAACCAGGAGGTTAAACTTAGT
Source organism: Cyrtodaria siliqua (assembly GCA_037043455.1). Taxonomy (NCBI): domain Eukaryota; kingdom Metazoa; phylum Mollusca; class Bivalvia; order Adapedonta; family Hiatellidae; genus Cyrtodaria; species Cyrtodaria siliqua. The sequence goes on from JAWPHD010006002.1 coordinate 22,694, forward strand.
TATAAAATACTGGCTAAAAATATGTACATCTGATGAATCTAAATATATAAAAAGGGTATACGATATGCTTAAAGAAGAATTTGAAAGGCAAATAAATAAAATCAATTGGGTATCACAGGTCAAAATATTACTATCAACATCGGGTTTCCATAATGTATGGCTTTCACAAGGGGCAGGCAATGTAACAACATTTCTAAATGCATTGACGCAAAGACTGAAAGATAATTTTATTCAAAATTGGAACACAGAACTAAACAATTCATCAAGAGCTTTAGGCTATAGAGATCTATAGCTACTTTCGATTTTAATCAATATCTTGATGTTTTAAATATAAACAAATGTTGAACGGCCCTAACAAGACTAAGCTAGAAGTTGAGACAGGGCGATGTTAAAAACTGGAAAGGGTCCCATACGACGATAGAAAGTGTAAACAGTGTCATTTGTTAGAAGACGAATATCACTTTGTAATATAATGTACAAACTAAAATGCTCTAAGAAAGATGTATATAAAACAATACGTTTGGAAAAATCCTAGTTTCATGAAATTTAAACAATTATTGAAGCATGAAAATAAAAATGAAACACAAAATTTAAGGAATATCCGTATATAAGGCTTTTGAACTAAGGAAACGATTGAACAATATTCAATCCGTTAATTAATTAGTAAGACTACCGAAAACACTACCTTTGTAACCAAAGCAATGCAAACTTAATATTACAATACACAATGGCAAACCAAAGATCTCTCCCAAAAATTCTCAAGAATTCTTATATTTGGGGGCTCGTACGGGATCATCCTGAGAAACACCAGCAGTGCTTCTCCTGTATAATTAGAAATCCAGAGATGAATTCTGTTCTGGTGAGGGTGTACGTTACCGGGTTCAGGTAAATGGTAAATAATCGATTTCTAACCGTATATCCTCGAACGTTTAATGGTTAGAGTGCTGGTACGGTAAACCAGAGACCCTGGGTTCGAGTCCCGGTTGATGAACGATTTTTTAACCACCAGTTATATTTGGTGGTTACAGTTCATCACTATGCTTTCATATTTGAGCGATGACCGGACAGATTGTGGCCCCCATGATGATGTCTACCTAATAAATACCGAAAAGATGACACACAAACAAGAGAGAAAAGTAGCAGACTCGGTTTTATTGAGTCTGTTCATGAGCGGTCATTATAAGATGCAACACCTCTCACGCCTCCTAACAGCAGCTTTAGCGACATTCTACTTTAAAGCAACACAGAATTGGCTTGATGATCCCAAAGGGCCAGTAAATAATAACACTACTGATTTAAAGTCGGGGCGACGTTTTATGACCGCCACACAGCACTAAACAAATGCCAGTGTGAATGTCAATAAATACTAAATCCTTATAGGACAGTAGCGTTTGATGTTTGTATTAAATATTGTCTTGTCGTACCCTTAACGGTCTGTTCTCTTGTTTTTTGGCTTGTTCCAAGTCACTGAGTATTTGTGTTGTGGCTTTCTATGTTTCTGTATATTATTTATGATGATCATTGATGTGTTTTACTTATAGTGCCTATTAATTATGCCTTGTTTGTCAGAGAATAAAACCTATCGTGTATATCCTTATTTATATTGTCCCGTTTATTGGAATGGCGATACAGTACGAGTGAGGATTGGTGAACACTAGGATCTGGTTTAAACCCACAGCGGCCTTTTAGTTCCAACGACCGCTCCAAGGTGCTCCACTTCCTGTTCGACTTATATACACTCAGTACATTTGAAAACGTACATCTTTTTGCTGATGAAATTTATTAAGATCCCATAAAGCTACAACAACAAAAAATTGTTGTATTCATATATCATCTTTATTGTCATATATTTGCCAAATTTCATCAATATCGTATAGAAAATTCATGTATTTTTACTTATTCAAAGTAACCCACTTCATAAACCAAATTCACAAAGTTAATATCGCGTGTGACCACCTCGAGCGTTTAACAATGCCTGGCACCTTCGCTCGAATGGTCACACGCGATATTAACTTTGTGACTTTGGTTTATGAAGTGGGTAAATTTGAATAAGTAGAAATACATGAAATGTCTGAACGATATTAATGAAATTTGGAAAATGAATAAAGAAAAGATTATATATGAATAATACAAAATTTTGTTGTTGTAGCTTTATGGGATCATACTAATTTTTATCAGCAAAAAGATGTGCGTTTTCAAATGTACTGAGTGTATATTCTTTCTCTATATATAGTATTGCAAGTGGCACTATGTGTTGTTCCAGATGAATGTCATTCTTTACATGAGCTCTTCTCTACTTGCCAGTTTGTTCAATACGTTACTGAATTGAATTGTAGTTTATAGTTGCAGCAACTGTTAAGGATATGCAAGCCGGCTGAATAGCTTCCTAACATCAAGATTACTAGGTCCCTGAGAATTCGACCCACAGCAGTGAGGAGCACGTGATTTCAAGTCAGAGACTCTAACCACTAGGCTTCGGACGCCCCGTCATTATACACTGTATACGCAGGAAATACGAATACAGGCGCCGAATCCAGTTAGTCCCGTTAAAGTTAATCTAAGCTATATCATTATGTCCATGCTTTTTTGAAATACGGAGTATTGCATGCATACCTTATACAAAAGTATAGATAGCAGATTAGCAGAACAAGCACATTCAGTACCTGTTTAATTGATTATAGTGATTATAGTGCCATTAAACACGACTAATATCAAAGTTACATTCGACACTATACTTTTTTTGTCTATAAAATTACAGATTACCTACATATATCGTTGCAACGTTCGTGTGAGAAGTTAGTTAACCATGCATTATCAGGATAAGATCAATTAAGACAGTTAACGCAATTAGCAATTTAAGAGTAACCAGCACGCAAACTGTGTATTATCAAGTAATGTAGCAATATAATTGTGTTTATGAAAGTCATTCTCGTGCATATAACATACGAATACTAATGTTTTCTACGATATTAACAACGAATGCAGATAAGAACCACGTGAAGCCAAGATGACACAACCGGAAGTTGATCGGTTCAGAAAAGTTATTCCGTATTTGGCAAAACTAAATGAACAATATCTCAAATTAATTATTCAAATATATGACGAATGAGTCATGAGAGCACGGTTTAGATATAAACATTCCACTCGTCAGTTTAACTGCTTTGATCGGTTCCAAAACAACCAGTGTCTCATAAATATGACAACCGAAAGTGATTTTCTATCAAAAATGAGGAAAATATTCCTGTAAAATGAATGATCAAATAAGCATTTAAGCCTCTTTGTTTTCCTTCATACACGACCTTAGCATGTGTGAACATATCTTTCTGCCGTGTGATAGTTATGTGAAATCAATTCTAAAATATTTAGATGATCATTATTTATATTCAAGAATTTAGAGCTTGTAAATTTCCGGACAATGGATATAGACATTTGATGTACATGTGTGACTGTCTGTACACGCATATTGTAATTTCAAGAAGATTTATCGCACATAATACTCTCCTTTATAGAAGATCTATATAATTATTGTGCTTTCGTTCCAATCCATTTATTAGTGTATCTAATCTTGAATAGTACGTTATGTTTTAATATGTTCAAACCAAACAATGCACGTCCGTACTTTTGCTAAATTCTCCGTTATGCTAAGTCAAAAATGAGAAAGAACTGTCCAATAGAAAGCACAGTATCCAAACGCAGTGTCACCTTATATACGCATTATACCACAATCAAAGAGCAAATTAACTTTACAATGAAAATGACAATAGACAACACAAAGAGTGGTGAATACAGGGTTAACTACTTGAAACGGCCAGTATACATTGTCCCACTGATTAGCTTAAAACGAGTTTAAGTGCAAACAGCCTTGCTATTATCATGTCTTTAGCGCAAAAAAAATGACAAGACGGTGTAAATAAAAGTACATCCCATCAACAGGAAATGTGCGTGTATCGGTTCTTAATTTCTCTGGAAGTTGAATTAAAGTTTATTGTTTAGAGATTCCCTTGTTATTACGGACAATTTGTTTTGGAATTCATTGTTCATTTGAGCGCTGATTTAAGCTAATCCGTTGACCACATTGCCTACTGACCTTTCCATGTCGGAAACCCTGTCTTTACCACTATTTGTGTCGTTTATTGCCCTTTCAATAGTTAATTTGTTCTATGTTTGTGGTACAGTGCAGATATACGGTGCCATGTCATGTAGGTGCTGTGATTTATATAGAAACATTGTTTCTCATTTGCATATTAATAGTCAAAAGAATCACGGTCTTAATATTTATTCCAATGACGTTGATCGTTGAATAACTTAATGAAAGTGTAGTGACTAGTATATTTCAAATTCGTTTCAGACTCATTTATTTTAGAATGTTAACCACTGTGTATTTTATGAGTACTGAATGAGTTTGTAATTGTGTTGACTAGCATACATTAACAATAATGGAAATATACCTTTTCAAAGAAGTGAACACAATAAAAAACACTATGAAAATCATAAAAGTTGGTATAAGAGGAGAACAGGAAATGTAGCTTTCATTGTCACAAAATGATCAATGGTCAATAATATATACCCTAAAGAACTTCAACTTAACAAAGCTAACATTTCTGATAGTAATGCTTCTTTTCTCGATTTGCATCTCTCCATTGACACTGGTGAAATAATTAGCAAAATATATAACAAGAGAGATGATTTTAATTTTTATATTCTTAATTATCCCCATTTAGAAGGAGATGTTCCCCGAGCAACTTCTTATGGGGTATATGTGTCTCAACTTATTCGTTTTTCCAGAGCTTGCACTCGAGTTGAGGACTTTAATATTCGTAATATGTGTATAACTTAAAAGCTACTCCATCAGGGCTACCGTTACGATAAAACCTTTGAAAAAGTTTATTATTATCGTTACTCTGATATTCTTTCCAAATATAAAAGTAATTTAAGAACTCTTATGCGACAAGGAATATTACAACCTGACCTCTATGGTGACGTTATTTACAAACTTTGTAAGATCCTTGGTCATGATCACTTTCATCTACTATCTTTGTTAAACTTGTTGAAAAGTTTATGAAAAGGAGTTATGACCCTATCTTTTGGCAACGCACTGCATGCTTGGTGGGGGGGCCCATTTACAGTGTGCCACTATACTTTCCTCTTTAATTGTGCGATGACCGGACAGGCTGTTGACCCTATGATGTCGTCTACATGAAGTACAAAAGGACTGTGACGTTTGATGTTTGTTTGCAATCTTGTCTTGTTATGCCCTCAATGGTGTGATTTCTGCCAAGTCATTGAGTACCTTCTTTGTGGCTTTCTAGGCCATTGTTTTTTTATGAATTTATAAGGTCCATTATCATAATACTCTCTTTTATATATACGCGAGGATATATATGTTTTGCTTATATTGCCTATAATGCTGCCTTGTTGGTTAGATAATATTTATTTCATGACTGGGATTTCTTTTTTTACACTGTCCAGTTGTACTGGGTAGATAGTAGGGTAAGTGTGAGGTTTGGTTCACCCTAGAACCTGGTTTAAACCCCAGCGGCCTTTTTTGCCACTGACCGTTCCAAGGCGGTAGCGCTATTGCCAAGCCTTTTGTGTTTGTGATGTCTTATTTGACCTTTTATTCATCTTTAAAATTGTTCTTTGTTTATGTGTGTGTTTGTAAGTTGACTTTCGTCCTTGAATGCTACTTTTTATATTTAATTTTACAATTTTCACTAGACGGAAACTACTACCCCGGGAACGTAACTACTCTGTTATCGAATGGAAGTGTCTTGCAATAGTTTGTGGGGTCAGTAAATTCCACCGATATTTATTTGGTAAGGAATTTGTCTTGGAGACTGACCACCAATATGAACAAAGCAAAGTTAGCTAACAGTAGGTTAATGAGGTGGGCACTTACTCTTCGGCCCTACAAGGATGAGAATTAAAGCGATCCGAGGAAAGGACAATATTGGGGCAGACTATTTAAGTCGCCGCACATGGTGTAACAGCAGAGTACCATAGTATAATAGTGTATGGCAGTGTATTGCACTCTAGCAATGTATATTACGACTGTGTAGAGTACAATCGTAGAATATTGTTGAAATGTTAATGTTGCTTATAATGCAACAATGTATTGGCACCTGAGCAATCAACTTGTACGTTTTGTCGCTCTGTTGCTTGGAAGAATTAATAGTATATTAACGTTTAAATACTAATTATCATTTTGTTGATCTTTAAAAAGTGTAGCACGTTCAGGTTTATTTGTGCGTTAATGCATGAACAAGTATATGCATTTTATAATCTATCTCTCTCAAGGGCAAAATTGTGTAAGGGTCCTTTCGTGTAGATATGGAAATAGCGTCTGTTGCCACGTGGGTCACGGAATGAACGTGGGAAAGAATGGTTGGCAGAACGTTGGGTTTTAAAGTGCATTGTTTTTCAGTTGGCCGGGGAAATTGAAAGTTGCTTTGCTTGGAGCAGTCGTTTGGAAAGGTTGATATTCACAGGCAATATGTGGTCAGTATATCTATTTTATGAAATTTGATTGTACATTTGTATTCAATGGGCGTCGCGAATTTGTTTTCGTTGCATCCGCCTTGTCCGATCTTTTTATATTTCTTTGTACATGCATATCAAAAATTATCTTGATACAACTAGCATATGAAGACAGATAAAAATATCGGACAGGGAAAGCAGCATTTAAGGACAGTCAACCACAAAACACAAAAACAAACACGCAAACAGACAAACGAGAAGGCAAAAGTAATAAAACATGCAAACGACATCACAAACACAAAAGGGTTGACAATAGGGCTACCGCCTTGGAACGGTCAGTGGCAACAAAGGCCGCTGGGGGTTTAAACCAGTTGTAGGGTGCACCAAACCTCACACTTACCCTACTGTCATCCCATTAAAACAGCACAGTGTAAATAAAGAAATCCCCGCCATGATCTAATCTCTAACCAACAAGGCAGCATCAATAGGCAATATAATTAAAACACAAATATGCTCGTGTAAATATAATACAAAAAAACAATAGCCTAGAAAGTCACAATGAAGGTACTCAGTGACTTGGCAGAAGCCAGAGCAGCAAGAGAATAAACCATTAAGGGCACGACAGGAAAGATCATAGACAAACATCAAACGCCACCGTCCCAATGGGCTTAAGGTAGGCATCATCATAGGGTCCACAGCCTGTCCGGTCATTGTACAATTAAAGAGGAAAGCATAGTGGCGAACTGTAAAAGGGTCCAACACCAAGCATGCAGTACGTTGCAAAATGATATGGTCATAACCTCTTTTGATAAACTTGTTAACAAGTTTAACAAAGATAGTATAAAATTGATCATGACCAAGAATATTACGAAGTTTATAAATCACATCACCATAGAAGTCAGGTTGTGATAGTCCTTGTCGTAGAAGAGTCCTTAAATTACTTTTATATTTGGAAAGAAGATCAGGGTTACGATATTAAAATTTTGCAAAGGTTTTACGAAGTTTATGGTAACGGTAACCCTGATTGAGTAGCTTTTTAGTTATACAAAGTTTACGAATATTAAAGTCCTCAACTCGAAGTTCACTGTATTAGATACTCTTATTGTAATCGATCATTAATTGCAATACAGGACGAAACTGATAACGTTGTATCTTAGGTGCATTGGTTAAAGTGAGAGTATTATATATATTGTATGCCGATGTGTATGATTCATTAATAGTAATACAAAGATTAAATTGATAACGTTGTATATTAAGGTGCATTGGTTAACGGTGGTTAACGGTGGTTATCTTACAGGTGAGATACCTGTATATATGCCGATGGATATAGATGGCGTTGTAGAATACGTATACATTGCTACACATCATAATTAGAGAGTGGCGCACATATGTGTACGAGATAATAATTTGTTTGTGTAACGATGATTGTATAAGATTGTTTTGTTAATGAACCGATGTCTAGAAGTACACTTCTCAAAACTGCTAACTACACCGCTCACGTTTTGGGTTATATATATCGATGGGTTGAATGTTTTTCAATAAAATAAAAAGGAAATACCAATTCAATCATTTTTACATAATTTCATTTTATTTTTTTCATGGGCAATGCTAGAACTAAACCACAATAAGCAATTACAAACGACCCATGTAAACACTAAAGTCACACTTTTCCCATATCAACATGTAGATATGGGAAAAGTGTGACTTTAGTGTTTACATGGGTCGTTTGTAATTGCTTATTGTGGTTTAGTTCTAGCATTGCCCATGAAAAAAATAAAATGAAATGATGTAAAAATGATTGAATTGGTATTTCCTTTTTATTTTATTGAAAAACATTCAACCCATCGATATATACAACCCAAAACGTGAGCGGTGTAGTTAGCAGTTTTGAGAAGTGTATGTATCCTTACAGCCTCAGGCACCGGAGTAGCGCTAAGCTTTTTGGGTATGTAGGCCCTCTAGGTGATTTATCGCATAACGTAATGAGCGCGTGTAGACGGTCTCCGTACCTGGACAACATGGTCAGGTTCTCATAGGAGCAACAACCCCCGGGCCAGTCATCAGACCTCATAGGAGAAAATTCAAAACACAACCTCGTTGGAGGCTGTTCATCGCATCATCAACCCTATAGAATGCTTTTGATGACAATCAACGATCATTGGTGTCGCAGATCATGTTCATAAGTTCTCGCGGATCAAGTACATCGCGTTAGATCATGATTCTTAGTATTGTTTCTGATCATCAACATTGTTGTAACTTCAACAACACTTTCGTGTCATACAGTCGACATAATATTCAAAATTCGTGTTAATACTATGAACGTCTTATACGTTCATGAAAACAGTATTTTTCATCTTTCATCTGTGTATTCGCTTGTTGTTTTTGATAATTGTATATATATTTAACATATTTTAAAAGTTGCCATTAAACTTATGTAAATGCAATCAGATTGTTCCTTGAATTACTTCCAACCGCTAGGGTCTTCTTGCCACATTCATTGAATATCTTTACACTGAATTAGCAATAATTCAATTTTGATATTATTGCTGGCTACTATAATGACACTGTCACTGGTCATTAGATGTACACTCCCCGGATATGGCGTAACTGAAACTTATCATTTCCGTAGGGAAATATCAGGAGTGTCGTATTACACGCCAAATGCGTGAATTCTCAAACATCGACCAGTTGTCCATAACCAAATAAAAATAGAACGTGATGAACTTATGTAGCATAAAACAGCACAGGACACTCCGTCACATACTGGGTGGATTTATTCAGAGAAGATTAGTCGACCAGACGTATGTATTAAACACCGAATTAAGGAGACAATTCATCTCCTCAACTGTCTGCGCACTATTGCTGAAAACACTCTCTAGGATGTGGCTCTTAAAAAGCAGACTGCTTAAAGCGATGTTATATATAAGATAAGCTATTTGTTTTCTCTTACACTATTGTCATTCCAATAAAATGTGACAGTGTCAATAAAGATATTCCCGCCATGTTATATTCTCTTACAAACAAGGCAGCATTAATAGCCAGTATACCTATAACACATAAATGATCATGTAGATATAATAAAAAACGACTAGAAAGCCACAAGGCAAGTGCTCATTGACTTGGCAGAAGCCAGAGTAATAAGAGAACAAACCGTTAAGGGTTCGACAAGACAAGAGTTAAAGGGGTTGATGCACTATTTCCAAACACAGTTTACTTTAAAGGGCTCTGGAAAACTTGAAAAAAGCTGAAAGAATTATCAAAATGCCATGAAAAATAAAGGAGATATGACATATTGAAAATTTGCAAAGAACATAAATGGAGGCGACCATCTTTGAACGATGACGTCATCGCGCCGTTTGACCATATATGGCATATTGACAAAATGTATTTTAAAGCAAAGGGGTGTTTGAAAATAGTGCATCAACCCCTTTAAGACGAACATCAAAATCTACCGCCCTATGAGGATTTAGGTAGACGACATCATAGGTCCCACAATCTGTCATCGCACAATCAAGGAGAAAAGCATAACTGTGAACTGTATATGGGTCAACCAGCCAAAGACCTTCAAACAACTGCGTCTGAAATGGGATTTACGGAAACGACAAATGGTTGAAACTTTGTCATGTTTACCTATTCTGTATGCACGGTCGTAACACAGAATAAACAGTTACTATACACAAATGCAAATAACCAGGTTTGTCCCGTTGACGGTATAGTCAGATACATGTAGTTTGATTAAAAAATGTTTGATCAAAACTATTGACTTCCTGACTTTCCGCGATTAAAGAACATATTGTAAAATATTGCGGAAAGGCCTTCGATAACTCAGGAATCAATCTGTTTTGGTCTATCAAAAACTCTGGAGAAGTTCTTGACAAACTACGGTGTAAGCTTTTTCATGCCTCTTCTCTAAGCACCTACGACTTTTCTACACTGTATACTACACAACCACATAATATTATCAAAGAGAAATTGCTTCAGCTTATTCAGAAGACATTTGCTAGAGAAGGTACAATGTTTCCAGCTTGTAATAATGTCAGAGCTTTCTTTACTAACTCCCCCATTGATAAGTATAATTTGTGGACTTGTATTGATGTTTGGAGAGCCTTATCTTTTCTTCTGGATAACATCTTTATAAGATACGGTAAAACTATTTACCGCCAGGTTGTTGGTATTCCTATGGGTACTAACTGTGCGCCACTTGTTGCATATTTGTTTTTGTACTGCTATGAAAGAGATGTTATGTTGAGTTTGCCACCTGCTAGCCAGGGTGAAATTATTGATGCCTTTAATAATACTTCTCGGTATCTTGATGACATACTCAATATTGATAATCCGTTCTTTGCTCATATGGTTACTAACATTTATCCACCAGAGCTCACGTTGAATAAAGCCAACAGTTCGGATACAGTAGCAGCATTTCTCGATCTTCATCTCTCGATTTCAAATGATTGTATTCATACTAAAATCTATGATATGAGAGATGCTTTCAACTTTAACATCGTTAACTATCCACGCCTGGATGGAGATGTACCTCGTGCTACCTCATACGGGGTATATATCTCCCAGCTCATTCGAATTGCTAGAGCGTGTAATGATGTTATAGACTTCAATGATCGAAATCAAGTTATTACAAGTAAACTTCTTCAGCAGGGTTTTCGTTATCACAAACTACGTAGATCTTTCTCTAAATTATACCACCGTAACGAGGGCCTGCTGGAAAAGTACAACACCAACCTTAAGACACTTCTGCGACTAGGCATATCACAACCCTCATTTTATGGAGATGTGGTCTATAAACTTCGAAAGTTAAAGGGGTCTGACGGGTTTCCTGACCGTTTTACACATTTAATCATGAAGTTCGTCAGAAAGGATATAACATTTCGGTTTTACAGCGCACTGCATGTTTAGTGATTGACCCCTCTACAGTCAGTCATTACGATTCACTTTTCACTTGTGCGATGACTGGACTACCTCTTGATACGCTATGATTGTACCTACTGAAACCCCAACTAAGGGAGGTGGGTGCATGAGCTTTCGTCCCTCGGGTTTTCTGGTCGTACACTAGATTGGTTTGCTCTTTAACTGCAATTACTATGGTTGTTCAGTACGATTCTGGATACATCCTGAGATGTTTATCATTTTGTATGTGTTTCTTTAGTTAGTTTCTCAGGATGTGGAATTTATTGTTAGAGAATTTTTTTGATGGGATGTAGTTTTCTTTACACTGTCTTGTCTATTTGGGTGTTGAAGACAGGATAATAGCGAGGATTGTGCGCATATTAAATCGATTCAAGCTAACCAGTAGGCCTTATTGCCTACTGACCGTTCCAAGTCGGTAACCCTGTCTTCACCACCCTTTCTGTTGTTTTGTGTCTCTTTCATTGTATTTTCAAGTCCGTGTTTGCAGTACAGTGTGAACCTACGATGCCATTGCGCTCGGACGCTGTGGTTTCTATAGGACCCTATATCTCATTTTTGATGTCACACATATTCTTATGCTTCATTGAAATGCAATGAGTCTTGTACGGTTACCGTATACACATTGAGCCTGAACAAACACATTTAATATCTGGATAATGTATTACAGTGATTAGAACATCATTACCCACGGTTACTGGATGTGTTACATTCGGAAATATTCTAACTAAACATGCAAACTATTTACATGTTTCCTTGCCAATCTTACAAAGTTCGTGAAATATGTTCGTTATCTGTATAGTTTCAGGATAAGATCAATTAAGATAGTTAATGCAATTATCACTTTAAGAGTAATCAGCACGCAATCCGGTAGGCAATATCATTGTACTGTTAATGATAGTAATTCGCGTGCATACAAGAGAAGGATATCTACCTTTCATTTATGTGCTGGACGACCGTAACCATGACTCAACCGAAAGTTGCTCGGTTCAGAAAAGTCATTTCATATTCATATTTTCGAAACGTACCTGTCGGAGTGCAGCTGCAGACGATGATATTTAATGTCAATGAGTTAATATGTGATATTGGAGAAAGGCACGGTATAAACTAATCCTAACCCTAATCACGGTTATCAAATATACTAAATATACTTTGATGGCTATTAAAATGACACTGGTAGTGGTCATTAGATGTACAATCCCCGGATTTGGCGTAGCAGAAACTGATAACTGAGACATAGTACGAATCAAACTTGTGAATTTCCAAACATCGACCAGATTGTTCGTTACCAGGATAATTCAGAATCTGATGAATGTGTGTAACATAATGAAGCACACAGTCAGGCACTTTGTCAAATGCAATGATGTTCGATTTTGAGAAGAAAAGTCGACCGGACATCTGTAATAAAACAACGAATTAAGTGGACAATTTATCACCTAAACTGTCTGTGCATTATTGATGAAATCACATTGCCTGATGTGGCTTTTATATAGCAGACGGTGAAAGGCGATAATATCTATAATTTAAACTATGTTTTATTACAATTATCTTAGGTAGTATTATATTGTTTAGAATTTCCGCGAGTAGTTAAAAGAGTCATTTCACCGATGTCTCATAAATATTGCAACCCAAATTGTACCGCTATCAAATTTCTTTTCATGAATCAAATAGGATGCTGTGCACAATATTGGTAATCAATAATTGCATTCATATGTTATGTCTTTGAAATCGCTTTAATACAAATTAAATTCAATTCGAGGCTATCATCGTTTGTAATAAAATCAGCTAACGTCTTTCAAACAATTCTGCAATCTTGTCTTTGTGTTTTACTTATATTGCCTATTAATGCCGCCTTGTAGTTATTAGAGAATACTTCATGGCGGGGATTTCTTTATTTACACTGTCCCGCCGTTTTGGGGTGATAGTAGGGTAAGTGTGAGGTTTGGTGCACCCTAGAACATAGTTTAAAGCCCCAGCCGCCTTTTCTTGCCACTGACCGTTGACTGTCGTCCCTGAATGCTATATTTCCTGTTCGATTTATATATCTACTTTTACGGAAACTAAACATTTTGAAACTTAGTGCTCGGATCACCCAATCGATTGATGACTTTGGTATGAACTGTTGTCGTACAGAGCATGAGGACCTGCACTATTTTTCTACCTGGAAATAAGTTAATTCTTAAAAGCATAAATATCCATATAAACCTTTATAAAGTTAATGCCTCTTTGCGTCGTCTGAGACGTCGGTTTTCGTTTCGTCATTTAAATTCGGAATCTAAGAATTGCTTGACACATTTGTGACAGTTCCTGCCGATAAAGCAGGAAATAATGTAAATACCTTCAATAACACTAAATATATTGTGAGGAAACAATGTTGTCCAATTTATATTGACAGTGACACAGTGATCCGATTAATATGAAAAAAGTTCAAATGTGTATTTCTATATAATATAGTGTTGTTGTTGTTTTTTCCGTTTAATTTGCAACACTATAATTTATATATGAGATTTGCAGTGTTAAGATGTAAACGATGGCGTACATTATTCACAGCTTGCCAGGAACGGCTCTTGAAAGTAGAGTTAGTTCATGAATTGTTTTGCCACTAATAACATAATATGAAATAGGTTAAATCTATAGCGCGAGCACAGTTTCTGTCTGATTATGTGTGCTAGATGTACGTAATTACGTATGCAATCAGGTACTGCTATCTGAACCATGACATCAGAGTGTAGATAGATACGTATATTACTAAAGTCCTGGCGACATATTCCCCATATCTTCAAATATCCAAAGAGAGAGAGAAGCACGTGGTATGAAAATCTACGTTTATCTAGTTCAGACTGAATCGCCAAATGTCACAGATCTAATGGGCAGCAGAAGCGGGCCGAGGCTCGAAACCGGGACTTTCGGATTGACGTTCCGATACTCTACCGTTTCAGCTAACCGTCCGGAATACATGATATATCTGTCAACCTGTTAAATATCTATGAACCATGAGACGCATACTTATACAACAGCAGCCAGCTTCCGTAAGGTTCCCACCAATGCGTTATGAATGGTTTATGACATCCTAAATTAAGCAATTGTCCGAAAAGATTGATTTAAGATTTAAATTATTTTTCGAGTCCCGTTTTCAAATTGTTTGTTAAATTGTACAAACATTGATATAAAGATGTTGTCTAAAGACTAAAATCATTATATAATTATTGTTATTTGAGAATAAAATAATGTTTAACATAAAACGTTTCCGGTAACTTGTAATTGCTTAGATTTGTAGATATCCTTTACACAAACCATACATAATCGATATATGGTCCTGAAAATGGGAAGTTATTGAGCAAATTGATGTTCAAGATACCCAATACCATGTGTGTGTGTGTACGTGTACAATCAGGGTGAATGGATAGAAGTCCCTGTATTGAAAAAAGAACAGCTAAAAAAAACCAAAAAAACACAAAACATATTACAGTTGTATTGCATTATTTTAATACAATTTGATATAAACAATGACAGATTAAGGATGAACATATACCCTTACAGTACGTTTTAAACACACGACAACACTGAGTTTTAAGAAAACTATCGGCGGTAGGTTTATAGACAGTGTATTTTAATATTTGCAAATAATACTTTAATTGTTCAACATTATGTTGGGGAACATGAAAATGGTTGAGTATGAATGCATAAAACCTTTGACAAAAAAATGTACAGTCTATTGTTTTCCATATAAACAGTCTACGTTTTATATATTTGGATGATTTGTTTTACATGGTTGCTTTCCCATTGTTGAATCCACCACAGGCAAATACACTGCCTTTTTCTCATCAATGGTACATCAGAGAATCCAATTCTTGTTTTAAAGTAATCGACTTTAGGACGAATTACCAGCAATAATAATGCCCAGGACCCGTATTAATAAAGCAACAAGTTACTTATATAGAACATATTACTTCAGTCAAAACATCAGATGTTTGCATATTTTCAAATATCCTTATTAAACTCACAGCGACACTATATATATTATCTATTTTAAGATAATAATTTAGCTGTGGGCATTATTAAAAATATAAAGATGTCTTGAAACGATAGAAAAAGGTGTTTAAAAATAGTTAAATTTTGAATTAAGATAATGATAAAGAGCTTTACAAATACGGATCAAAGTCTACGTAATGCAACGGTAAGTCATAAACAACCACAAACAAATATATATTATACAGATATATTCTTTTCTGGACCCAAACGCAACGTCACCTTATATTCGCGTTGTACCACAACAAAGAGCAAATTAACTTTACAATGAAAATGACAATATACAGCACAAAGAGTGGTGAAGACAGGGTTAACGACTTGAATCGGCCAGTAGGCAATGAATGACCTATTGATTAGCTTAAAACGATTGTAAGTGTAGACAGCCTCGCTATTATCATGTCTTCAGCGCACAAATTGACAAGACGATGTAAATAAAAGTACATCCCATCAAAAGGAAATCTCATTTTAAGAAATTGTGATCATGGTGTATGTATTTGTTATCGCTTTAATAGCTTGATGAATACAATTTGGCAATCACAAACATAAAAAGGTGACAATAGGGTTACGGCCTTTGAACGAGCAGCGGGACAAATAGGCCGCTGGGTTTAAATCCGGTGTTAGGGTACACCAAACCTCAGTCTTGCCTTATTGTCATCTCAATAAAACGAGACAGTGTTACTTAAGATACATCCGACAGATTACATTCTCTAAAAGGGCTACCGCATTGGAACGGTCAGTGGCGAAAGAGGCCGATATGGTTGAAACCAGGTACGATGGTACACCAAACCTCAGTCTTAAACTATTGTCATTCCAATAAAATGGGACAGTGTCAATTAAGATAGCACTGCCAGGTTATATTTTCTAGCAAACAATGCCTTAGTAATAGTCAATATACATATAACAACTAAAAGGTAATGCATATCTAATACAAAATAATAGAAATATAGATATAAAAATCGAATAGGAAAAGTAGCATTCAAGGACGACAGTAAACAACAAACACACACAGAAACAAACACATCTATATAAATAAAAATTAATCAAAGGCAAAATAAGCCTTCACAAACACACAAGGGTTGACACAAAGCAAGTACGCCTTGACTTGGAGGAAGCCAGAGTAATAAGAGAACAAACCATACGACAATACAAGATTTAAGCCAAACATCAAACGCTACCGTCCTACGCGGATTGCGGTAGACGTCATAATAGCGTTCATACTGTCCAGTCAACGCACACCAAAGAAGAAAGCATAGTGTTGAACTGTAAATGGGTCAAACAATTGCGCTTTAAGTGGAATTTACGGAAACGACAAATTATTGAAACTTTGTCATGTTAACACATTCTTTATATAAACTCAGTATATAAACAGTTATTATCACGTATTGGCGAACAAACTGGTTAGCCACGTTAACGTATTGTTTGATGGCACACATATTCCCAGGCTTCGTCGAAATAAGAGTATTTTATGGTTACCTTATACAATATTAAAGACGGAGGATTGGCAGAACAAACACATTTAGTATTGTTTAATTTATTGCAGTAATTACAGTTCCATTAAGCACGACTAATAGCTGAGTTATTTTCGATACTATAATAAATAAAATTGCAGATTACCTACATATATCGCTGCAACGTTCGTGTGAGATGTTAGTTAACCATACATGATCAGGATAAGATCAATTAAGATAGTTAATGCAATTAGCAATTTAAGAGTAAACAGCACGTACACTGTGTATATCAGGCAATCTAGGCAATATAATATTGTTAATGACAGCCATTCTCTACGACCTTAACAACGGATGCAGATAAGAACCACGTGCAGCAAGGATGGCACAACTTATTGATTAATTATCTTGTCACAAAATGATCAATGGTTAATAATATATACGCTAAAGAAGTTCAAGTTAAACGTCTCCCCGTCGTACGAATCAGTAGTGTTATTTTTACTGGCGCCGGTTTCACCAACATACTTAAGTATATACTTAGCGACTTAAAAACTTAACTTTAAGTTTTTCAGCTAAGTTTTGGTTAAGTATGTAAAACGTGTTTCACCAACGTCAATTCGCTAAGTAAAAACTTAAAGTTAAGTAAATTAGGCGAAATACTTATCTTTATTTAAGTCACCTTCTGAGGTAACTTAAATCGAGAAACTTAAAAACTTAGAGACAATCCAAGATGGCGAATGTTGTCAGACAGATTCGCAGACGCGGAAATCGGCGTCGTTTGGTGTTGGATCGTCATGTACTGAACGAGGAATATAATGATGTTGATTTTTTTCATCGTTATAGTTTTAGGCAGGCAACTGTACACTTTTTGAGTGCGATCTTTGGCGGTATGTTGACTTACCTGAATATTTGAAATCAACCACTTTCGCATTTTTTTCAAATTTGCATTTGTTTGCGTTATTTGGCTGGCGCAGGATTTCAGCAGATCATCGGCGACAGCCTTGACATCTCCACGGCCACAGTATGCCGGTGCGTCTGGCGGGTAGTGAACCTTTTAGTAGTTTCCGATTTTGCCAGACGGTTCATCTCGTTCCAGCGAAACAGACGGCGACAAGAGGAAGTGGAACAGGGATTTTATCGTCTTGCCAGTAAGTTGATTTTCCCTGTTTAGTGTTTACCTTACGATACTTACATGACAGTTGTGACGCACCGATGACGTCGGTATAGTCAAGTTTGATCGAAGAAACAGTACTGACTCGAGTTGATCTGTGATTTCGGGAAAAGTTCGGAAAACTGTATCTTCGATTAATAATAATAGTAATAGCATTGTCACATTTTTAGACACGTGTACACTCGACTGTCACAGAAATATCATGATCCGAAATTGAGAGAAGTCTGCGTGTGTTGTTTTTGGGGGTGTTTAACAACGTCCTGTTAGTACTAGTACACATGCGAACGTATCAAACGCACACAGGCTTTCATTACCATAGTAGAAGAAGAAGGATATAACGAAGAGAAATATTGTTATGTATGAGAATGGAGTGGGTGGGGGGTCTTCTACATCCTCCCTCACACTTTTTCCGTTCTCCCTTCTCCTATCTCACTTTTCTTCATCTTTTTTTTTTACAAACTTTATTTTAAAATCCTCCTGCACCTTTCTCTCGGGACCTACCCCCGCCGACTTGTCTTCCGAACCCCGCCCCTCGTCTTCCATACCCCCGCATTACCCTCTTGTATCCCGCCCCCCATGGAAAAGAAATATAGGAATATTAAAAACTTATGGCATATGAAAAATAATATTTTGGCTATAGATTTATGGCATATGGAAAAAATAAAACAGATCCTCAAGAATAGCAAACATATTTAGTTGTATGCATGAATATAGATATACAAATGTTTCTTGCATACCGGACAAGGATATCCGTCGTTTTACCGGGGCTAGATGTTTCATCTCACCCTAGGGTCGATATAAAATTCACGCGCGCCAATATCCGGTATGCCGGAAAACATGCAATACGTTAGTAGCTGGCGGCGTCAACGCATAACATGTCTCTGATATGCAAGAAAAATAATCTATCATGGGTATTCGGTTCAGATAGGGAATTCCAACCCTCGGTATAAGTGTTTTAATCGGAACCTCGGCATACGTTAGAAGCACTGAAATAACGGGTGAACTTATCCCACATATCCTTTATACAACTATGTCATTTTTTCGAAAAGTCGAGCTAAAAATGACACTGACATATTTACACTTTGATGTGTGTATGTTCCTGACAGCTCTAAACGGGGCAAACGCAGACGCATGTTTTTATTTGAATATACACCACTCTTCCAGATCCGTGGCCACTTGTCAATTTAAATTCTCAAAAATCTTTAAGCGATTTGTATTGCAACTGATTCCATCTTGTTAAAATATATTGTAGTGAAGCATTTATTTGAAATATGTTTTAGGATTTCTGAACATTGTTGAATGCGTAGACGGGACTTTCATTCCAATACAGAAGCCATCAAAAGACACACATGAGTACATGTACAGGAAGGGATTCGCGTCGCTAAATGTTCAGGTATTCACTTATTTTTAAAATAATGAAATCATAAAAGTAATACACTATAGACAATGGGATATAGAGAAGCTCAAGGACGTCGCCACTGACAAACAAATAAGACCAGCTAAATTGAATGTTTTATTTTTATACCAACCTTGGTAGAAGTATTATACAAATACATGTATAACAATAATTATACAAAAATGTCAAAACAAGGAGATAATCAACTATTGTATAACAATAAACGCACCCACTACAGGTTTTACAATAACATTAAACCCACCATAGCAGGATCTAAAATTTATTAAAAACAAGAGGCCCAAGAGGGCCTGTATCGCTTCACTGGCTTTATGGAGTCTTTGATGGGGAACACGACAGCAATATGCGCTAGGCTTGATACTGATCATTCCTGCCAAGTTTCACTGAAATACAGTCAAGAGTACACGAAAACTTGTCCGGACAAAGTTTGTGTATGAGGAGGGACAATAACTTTGTCAAAAATCATTAAACAAAAACACGGTGATATGTGCAACTAGGCTTGTTACTGATCATCTCTGCCAAGTTTCGTTGATATCCGGCCAGGCGTTTAGGAGAACTAGCCTGTACGAAGTTAGTGATGATATGTGCAACTAGGCTTGGTAATGATCCTCTCTGCAGTTTCGTTGAAATCCGTCAAGGAGAACTAGTCCGGACAAAGTATGTGTACTAAAACATTTAAATGCCCATACCTCTGACAAAAATCTTTCAACCGGAACATGGCGATGATATGCATAACTACATTTGGTACTGACCATCCCTGCAAAGTTTCATTAAAATCCGGCCAAATTAAGGCCCTATCTTTCTAATGAAGCAAACAACAGCATTTTTAAATCAAGGGTCGTAACTCCGGTGTTATTAATCCGATTTGGCTGGTTTTCGAGCTTGTCCGAGCTTTCCGGACGACAGACAACTCGCCATCCCATAAGCCCTGATGACCTTCGGCCAATAGAGCTAAAACACGACCAAACCAAATAATATTTAAAACACAACCAGGCACAAGAGCCTCTGAAAGCTGTACTCGCTAACATGGCCATTATAACAATAGATTAATGTATGTATGTATCTGGCTGGATTGAACAACATCAAGACATTTTATATAAAGGACGAGCCGAAATCTGCAGCCGTTTACTAAGTTATTATATATATCTAATTTTTCCTCATTATAAATTATCAGCAGTAATAATTAACGTACTGGTTGTATTGCAACCAAGATTTCTGATTATTGCATAACGACCGAATAAGGTTGTGTCAGATATCACTAGTCGTGTCGAATGTCAGATATTACTAGTTGTGTCAGATATCACTAGTTGTGTCAGATATCACTAGTTTTGTCAGATACCAATAGTCATGTCAAATGTCAGATATTACTAGTTGTGTCAGATATCACTATTGTGCCAGATACCATTTATTGTGTCAAATGTCAGATATTACTATTTGTGTCAGATATCACTAGTTGTGTCAGATAACACTAGTTGTGTCACTATTGTGTCAGACACCACTAGTCGTGTCAAATGTCAGATATTACTAGTTGTGTCAGATATCACTATTTGTGTCAGATATCACTAGTTGTGTCAGATACCACTAGTCGTGTCTAATGTCAGATATTACTAGTTGTGTCAGATATCACTAGTTGTGTCAGATATCACTAGATGTGTCAGATATCACTAATTGTGTCATATATCACTAATTATCGACCTTGTACAATATTTTATAAATATAAATATGTTGACTGAGTTTAGACAAGAGATATGAACTGAAGTGTACTGGGCCATAACTATGTTTATTCTAATTGGGTATAACTGGTTTTCAAACTTGTCCAAACTGTAGTGTAACTAGAGATTTTGAAAATGGTAATTATCTTCAATTCTTTAAAATTATCATTTTTTATCATAGATTACCTATCATGATTTATCTAATAATATTCACAAGAATAAAGTGAAAATCGCAACTTGTATAATACAAGATCACATATACCCAATATAAGGTATCAACATTATCGCACCAATACTCAATATATATATATGTCGCGGACTGAACACCTCATATATTACCAATATCAAGTATCGCGTGTAGGGACTGAACACATCATATATTACCAATATCAAGTTTCGCGTGTAGCGACTGAACACAGTCGTATATAACCAATATCAAGTCTCGCGTGTAGCGACTGAACACAGTCGTATATAACCAATATCAAGTCTCGCCTGTAGCGACAATAAACAGTCTTATATAACCAACATCAAGTCTGGCGTGTAGCGACTGAACACAGTCTTATATAACCAATATCAAGTATCGCGTGTAACGACTGAACACAGTCTTATATAACCATTATCAAGTATCGCGTGTAGCGACAGAAAACAGTATTATATAACCAACATCAAGTATCGCGTGTAGCGACAGAAAACAGTCGTGTATATCCATTATCAAGTATCGCGTGTAGTGACAGAAAACAGTCGTATATAACCAACATCAAGTATTGCGTGTAGCAACAGAAAACAGTCTTATATAACCAACATCAAGTATCGCGTGTAGCGACAGAAAACAGTCGTATATAACCAATATCAAGTATCGCGTGTAGCTACAGAAAACAGTCGTATACAACCATTATCAAGTATCGCCTGTAACGACAGAAAACAGTCGTATATAACTAGCATCACGTATTGCGTGTAGCAACAGAAAACAGTCGTATATAACCAACATCAAGTATCGCGTGTAGAGACAGAAAACAGTCGTATATAACCACTATCAATTATCGCGTGTAGCGACAGAAAACAGTCGTATATAACCAACATTAAGTATCGCGTGTAGCGACAAAAAACAGTCGTATATAACCAACATCAAGTATCGCGTGTAGCGACAGAAAACAGTCGTATATAACCATTATCAAGTATCGCCTGTAACGGCAGAAAACAGTCGTATATAACCAACATCACGTATTGCGTGTAGCAGCAGACAACAGTCGTATATAACCAACATCAAGTATCGCGTGTAGCGACATAAAACAGTCGTATATAACCAGATATCACTATTTGTGTCAGATATCACTAGTTGTGTCAGATACCACTAGTCGTGTCTAATGTCAGATATTACTAGTTGTGTCAGATATCACTGGTTGTGTCAGATATCACTAGATGTGTCAGATATCACTAGTTGTGTCATATATCACTAATTATTGACCTTGTGCAATATTTTATAAATATAAATATGTTGACTGAGTTTAGACAAGAGATATGAACTGAAGTGTACTGGGCCATAACTATGTTTATTCTAATTGGGTATAACTGGTTTTCAAACTTGTCCAAACTGTAGTGTAACTAGAGATTTTGAAAATGGTAATTATCTTCAATTATTTAAAATTATCATTTTTTATCATAGATTACATGTACCTATCATGATTTATCTAATAATATTCACAAGAATAAAGTGAAAATCGCAACTTGTATAATACAAGATCACATATACCCAATATAAGGTATCAACATTATCGCACCAATACTCAACATATATATGTCGCGGACTGAACACCTCATATATTACCAATATCAAGTATCGCGTGTAGGGACTGAACACATCATATATTACAAATATCAAGTATCGCGTGTAGCGACTGAACACATCAAATATAAAAATATCAAGTATCGCGTGTAGCGACTGAACACGTCATATATTACCAATATCAAGTTTCGCGTGTAGCGACTGAACACAGTCGTATATAACCAATATCAAGTCTCGCGTGTAGCGACTGAACACAGTCTTATATAAACATGATCAAGTATCGCGTGTAGCGACAGAAAACAGTCGTATATAACCATTATCAAGTATCGCGTGTAGCGACAGAATACAGTCGTATATAACCAACATCAAGTATCGCGTGTAGCGACAGAAAACAGTCGTATACAACCATTATCAAGTATCGGCTGTAACGACAGAAAACAGTCGTAAATAACTAACATCAAGTATCGCGTGTAGCGACAGAAAACAGTCGTATATAACCAATAGCAAGTATCGCGTGTAGCGACAGAAGACAGTCGTATACAACCAACATTAAGTATCGCGTGTAGCGACAGAAAACAGTCGTATATAACCATTATCAAGTAACGCCTGTAACAACAGAAAACAGTCGTATATAACCAACATCACGTATTGCGTGTAGCAACAGAAAACAGTCGTATATAACCAACATCAAGTATCGCGTGTAGCAACAGAAAACAGTCTTATATAACCATTATCAAGTAACGCCTGTAACAACAGAAAACAGTCGTATATAACCAACATCACGTATTGCGTGTAGCAACAGAAAACAGTCGTATATAACCAACATCACGTATTGCGTGTAGCAACAGAAAACAGTCGTATATAACCAACATCAAGTATCGCGTGTAGCGACAGAAAACAGTCGTATATAATCAATATCAAGTATCGCGTGTAGCGACAGAAAACAGTCGTATATATCCAACATCAAGTATCGCGTGTAGCGAC
Organism: Cyrtodaria siliqua; assembly: GCA_037043455.1. Taxonomy (NCBI): domain Eukaryota; kingdom Metazoa; phylum Mollusca; class Bivalvia; order Adapedonta; family Hiatellidae; genus Cyrtodaria; species Cyrtodaria siliqua. Next base: position 46,629 of record JAWPHD010006002.1, read on the forward strand.
AGAAAACAGTCGTATATAACCAATATCAAGTATCGCGTGTAGAGACAGAAAACAGTCGTATATAACCAACATAAAGTATCGCGTGTAGCGACAGAAAACAGTCGTATATAACCAACATCAAGTATCGCGTGTAGCGACAGCAAACAGTCGTATATAACCAACATCAAGTATCGCGTGTAGCAACAGAAAACAGTCTTATATAACCAACATCAACAATCGCGTGTAGCGACAGAAAACAGTCGTATATAACCAATATCAAGTATCGCGTGTAGAGACAGAAAACAGTCGTATACAACCATTATCAAGTATTGCCTGTAACGACAGAAAACAGTCGTATATAACTAGCATCACGTATTGCGTGTAGCAACAGAAAACAGTCGTATATAACCAACATCAAGTATCGCGTGTAGAGACAGAAAACAGTCGTATATAACCACTATCAAGTATCGCGTGTAGCGACAGAAAACAGTCGTATATAACCAACATCAAGTATCGCGTGTAGCGACAGAAAACAGTCGTATATAACCATTATCAAGTATCGCGTGTAGCGACAGAATACAGTCGTATATAACCAACATCAAGTATCGCGTGTAGCGACAGAAAACAGTCGTATATAACCATTATCAAGTATCGGCTGTAACGACAGAAAACAGTCGTATATAACCAACATCAAGTATCGCGTGTAGCGACAGAAAACAGTCGTATATAACCAATAGCAAGTATCGCGTGTAGCGACAGAAGACAGTCGTATATAACCAACATCAAGTATCGCGTGTAGCGACAGAAAACAGTCGTATATAACCATTATCAAGTAACGCCTGTAACAACAGAAAACAGTCGTATATAACCAACATCACGTATTGCGTGTAGCAACAGAAAACAGTCGTATATAACCAACATCAAGTATCGCGTGTAGTGACAGAAAACAGTCGTATATAACCAATATCAAGTATCGCGTGTAGCGACAGAAAACAGTCGTATATATCCAACATCAAGTATCGCGTGTAGCGACAGAAAACAGTCGTATATAACCAATATCAAGTATCGCGTGTAGCGACAGAAAACAGTCGTATATAACCAACATAAAGTATCGCGTGTAGCGACAGAAAACAGTCGTATATAACCAACATCAAGTATCGCGTGTAGCGACAGAAAACAGTCGTATATAACTATTATCAACTATCGCTTGTAACGACAGAAAACAGTCGTATATAACCAACATCACGTATTGCGTGTAGCAACAGAAAACAGTCGTATATAACCAACATCAAGTATCGCGTGTAGCGACAGAAACAGTCGTATATAACCAACATCAAGTATCGCGTGTAGCGACAGAAAACAGTCGAATATAACCAACATCAAGTATCGCGTGTAGCGACAGAAACAGTCGTATATAACCAACATCAAATATCGCGTGTAGCAACAGAAAACAGTCGTGTATATCAAGTATCGAGTGTTGCGACTGAATACAGTCATATATAACATGTAACAGGGTAATCATACTTGATACAATTTTGTAAATTCCAGTTTATACTACTTAAACTGATTCAATTAATTTTAATATCAAAATAAACATAATTATACATGTCAATAATTTCAGGTACAAACACCGGTATCCTGCTTGGAGACTCAGCATATCCGTGCTAGCATTGTATTTTACCTCCATATATTAACCCGGCTGCCCAACACGAGCGACAATTCAACAGAGCCCACTGCCGAACACGCGTGGTTATAGAGCAGACGTTTGGAATATTGAAAAGACGGTTTGCTATTCTTAAACATGCAATGCAACTGACTCCACAGAAAGCCTGTAAAGTGGCGGGTGCATGCAGTGTATTGCACAATATTGGAATTTTTAGGAACGACATTTTACCTACTGACGACGATATTGAATATGACTCTGACGACCATTTTGATGACGATGAACTTGGTAATATGAATACAGGACTCCATGTCAGAGATCACATCGCACAAACTATATTTGGTTAATGTTGTGTCTGATTACAAAATGTATAAAGTTTCATAAACTTAGGTCAATATTTTGCCAAGTTATGAGCTAGGCCAGGTTACAGGTTTAAGTTTTACGAAAACAGGCATAACTCTGCTGAAATGAAATTCAGAGTTATTGGACATGGCAATGACACTGAATAACTGAGAAGGAAAAACTGCATAAAGTTTCAGGACATTATTAGTTAATAGGATTCTTAACAGGGGACATGGGCTCACACTTCCTGCCTTGAAATTCTATTCACCCGAGCCGTTAGGCGAGGGGGAATATATATTTCCAGGCAGGGAATGTGAGCCCATGTTCCCTGTCAAAAATTCTAATAACGAATTTGTCATACTTCAAAGTACCATTGATTTAAGTTCATTTTCATTTTTATTGCGCCAATTTCCCCGTAACGTGCCTCTAACTAGACGTTGTTTACTTTCGTGTCGTCATCGCTCTAACGTCGTTAAATTGGGCGGATTTTTTAATAAAATAAACGTATTTTGTCACTATGTTAATGTTTTATTATCTGTAAAATTGCCAAAAAAATACACTTGCGGTTGATTATTTCAGACTTTTACACACAGTGGAAAGCGCAGAAAAGCGATAGGAAGGAAACAATCGGCGGTTTCCAAAACGAATCGGCAAAGTTATCGTCGCCATTGTGTTTTTGTGTATTTGAGTAATGGGTTACCTACGGGGAATTCGTCCTATGTTCACGTCGCGAGACGTAGACATGGGCTCATGTCTACGGCGCATTGACCAATGAAATCCTGAGAATTTTCTTTGCAGTATGACAAACGTCAATATTTTCCACAAGTTATGAGCTAGGCCAGGTTGTAGGTTAAACATAAATGAACATAGGTCAAATAGTTTTCAAGTTACTTAAAACGTTAGGTTGCAGGTTTAAGTGTGACGGACTGACGGACGACAGATAAAGTGATACATAAGTGTCTGCCATGTTACGCAAGCGACACAATGAAAGTGTATTAACATGATATTTTGTGAAGGTCATACCATATATTGGCAATCCTTACATACATATATAAATTTCACCTCATCATCTGATGTGGTTTAATTACCAAATAAAGGCAGAGATCTAAGATTATGGATTACATCTCTGATCAATTTTGGTAAAATAGAAGCCATTTATTTAAGTTAAAGTAGGCTTTGTGATATTGAATGACGTTCACGTTATGTGATAAAAAGAATCTCACATTCATGTCAATTTATTATTGAATTAAACTTCATGGCCAAACAATATATGATGCTTGACAAACCTTTATTTCTTTTGAAAAAGGTTCATCCTAGAACTTAACCTTGCCAATGATGGGCATTATATATGTTGTCAACATTCAGAATTCAGTGAATGTAAATAGTTAAACCTTAAAGGGGCAGACAGCAATCTTAGGGATCGTATCAAGAATTAGCACCTACATTTATTAAATAAGTATCAGTTTGACTTTAAACCTGCTTGCATATAAATTAAATACAATTTTGATTGTTTGTGCAAAATATACAACAGTTAGTAATATGAAGAAAAAAAAAGTTTCTTAAATTAATATTAATGATTGCAACAAAACAAAATATGAATAAAAACTAACGGGATGCTGTGAGTCTTAAAAATAAAGATTACTATGTGTCCCTTTAAGCATGTAGCAAAACATGAAAATGTTATGAAATAGCTATTATTTTGATGTCTTTTAGAAATGTTGCATATATCACGTATATATGTTTTTGCCTCAAAAGCACTACCTGGCGGATACAAAAGGAGTTTTGAAACTGGACATGAGTACTGGGTAAATTAATAAGTGTTTTATAATCTAAAACAAAAAGTTTGGGCTAGTGTACGTGTAAAGAGGCTCTACGTATATTATTATGTCCACCACATGATATCAGTAATATAGAGTATTTAGTAATTTATATGGATTAATAATTTTAATAGACGTATGCAAAATTTAGAAACGTAATCCACGGACTTTGCAAACATAAAATGCTTCCTATAAATCCCAAATCCTCTGTTTTTGTTCCATCGTTCTTCTTTTTTTCATGTAAGTACTCAATTTCAATTTCATTTTTTTTCTTCTCAAGTTCCAAGATGTCCAATTCCATAACCTCCAAGTGTCGCCTATTTTTGCGAGTCTTTGATGCAGATGCTGTTGTACTAGGTGATGTTGTTGTTCGTTTTGTTGCTGATGTTGATGTTGCCGATGCGGTTGATGTTCTGCATTGTAGCATTGCTCCTGTAAAAGTGTGGATAATAAAATATTACATTTATAACAAGAGCCCCCGGCTGAGGATGCTCTTCTGCTATAAAGTGGAAAAACTTGTTTTTAGAAGCAGTTTTGAAAGAATAAAGGAACAGTACTAATCATTTTCCTGCCACTGATACAATGAGTAAATCGCCTTTTAGAATAGTGTAAGGTGCAGCACACAAAGTGTCGGCCTAGGATTTATGGCGGCTAGGGTATAATGGCGGATAGAATGGCGGTTAGTAAATAATTCCCATTTTTTTTGGTAAAAAAATGCATTTTCAGTCATTTAAAGTGCCATTTTTGATTTATATCAAATTGTTGATCTATTTGTTACATTTTGCAAGCACTGCTATGTTAAAATTGTGCTTTTATTTTGTTGCTTATATGGAAATGAGTGTATAAATACACATTTATTTTGAATCTCAGTGTTTATGTTTTTAAAGGGAGCATTCATTCATGGACAAGTTCGTTTTTAGAAAATACATGACCCCCACTTTTGGCAGCATATGGACCATTTGGGATGAGAATGTAATTTTTATTACTATTACTATCATTATTGGGTCTAGGTCTAGATATGAATGACATTATTGCATTTATGTGTCAAAACATACACACTCAATGCTAAAATCAATGTGCGTGTTACACCTATAACAGATAAAATAATGGATAGCAGGGACAAGGCCAGAGCCTGGCCAGTCTGGAAGCCCAATTCAAAGTTACGAGGCCATCTTTGATGTTGGCCGTATTTGTATAACTGTTAATGGTACTGATTAAGTAAGCTTTATTAAAATTGACAGAACTGTTTATAAAAAGAAATTTGTGTTTATAAAATCTAATATATCCTGTAATTATGAATTTTTTTTCTGTGAAGAAACCTGGTTATTTTTTACATACTATTAGTTATTGGGTTTATTATTTAGCCCCTACAGAAATATGTGGGGTCAGTAAGATTTATAGGGGGCGAGGCAATAACCGAGTTCCCCAATATATCTGACTGACCCCGCATATTTCTGTAGGGGGTCAGTAACAAACCCAATAACTGATTTATTGCATTGAGCACGTTTTTTTAAGGCAAACACCGATATTTAAAACATTTTAATGGTGCGTCAATGTCATTGAGATGTTCGCGCAATTTGACGTCATAACGTTGATGTTTGTTACTAACGTCTTAAAGAACTATTTGCAAATTATTTAAAGTTTGAACCAAAATTGTAGTCAATATTGTTTCAGTGACCCTCTATGAAATCTACTGACCTACTTTAGAACAATAGGGGGTCACCAAGTGATCGCACTCAACCAATGAGATGCCCAGAATTTGGTGCGAGTGTATTACTCTCAATGTTATACAATTGTATAAGATGATTTTAATGCTATTTAATACTAGCAAAGTGTGATGTTATTACCATAAGCTACCACAAGTTGGTGAGTTTTTATGTTTTGCATAAGGCCAAAAAATAAAATATGTGTGTTTCCTATTGCATGCTCTAAAAAAATAGGTTAGGTCGGTAGGCATTTTTTTTTCTTTTTCTTTTTTTTTTTGGAGCAAGATATTGTGTGATTCTACATATATTTATCTCATAAACCCCATACAAGTTGATGATACAACTGAAAGTTTCTCTGTGATGTCGGTTTACCTCGATATATTGCAATAAATCATTGTTCAGAAGAAAAAAATGTCATAAAAAGTTTTAGGATCGGCCCCTTAAAAATAGGGTCGGTCGAGCCACCGGAAACATAGGTATTATTTGTTTGGCCTAACAGCTCTTTAATATCATAGTATCTTGTTCCTTAATTAGTATTTGGCTTTACCAAAGGAGTAATGTTCATGCCAATAAAATATTACTTTCATTACTTATTCATGTTAAAGCGATACATCAGGTCTTTCGCACCAGTCTTAATTCAACACACTGCATTATATTTTGATTGATTATGATGACATTTTTGTCATGAACTGAAACATTTTTATATTTTAGATTCTTCTAGAACAGACTCGATGTATCCCCTTTAAACTAATCCTGTATAATAATTACATTAAATACGTTGACACTTTTAGTTGTATTATTTTAATATGGACAACAAATATTATATTAATATATTTATATATTTACCATTTATAAAGGCATCACCTCCACCCAACATATCAACAAAGCGTAAGCCTACGGTGTCGTCGATGGCATCTGCATCCTCAGGAATATCTTCTGAATAAATTTGTTTTTATTAAACATCTTAAATAACATGATCATATTGATGTGATTTTGTTTACATATATATGTATGTACTAAGGATCAACAGCCTTTCCCTTTATAGGTATAGAAGAAGCTATTCACAATTGAGTAATTTTTTTTTGGGGGGGGGTCCCCAATTCTTAAAGTTGCCTCGGTAGCTCAGTGGATCACACCTTTGCTTTAGATATAATTTTATCAGACTTTTGCACCGCATGGGTTTTCACGTTAGAGGAGGCATGTCTGATGGGAAACTTCATCCTTCATCTCATCTCCCTCTGAGGTTGCTGTCTCAATATATGTTACATATGGCTGAAACGTTTACTAAAATCAGTAAACGAATACACGGACGGGATTTCTTTTTTATTCTGAGACGCATTCTGGTATCAAAAATGACATACAACTTACTCAAACACTTACTGTAAATCAAGTTGTTTTCAGAATTTCGGAATTCAAAATTGGGACAGTCTCGCCACAATCGTGACGGTTGGCAAGTATGGACTATCATAAAGTGTAAATTATGTTGACACCTACGTAAGTACTTGAAATTTCAACATAACTGAAAGCTGGCGACAATCTTAGTTAAGATGTCGATGTTACGAATCAAAAGTATCAGCCGGCCACTCAAACATTTTCCAATTGTCGGCCATTGTGGGACTCTCGTTCTGTAATACGTTTTCCAAATAAGGAGCGTATTTCTATATTTGGAAACGTGTTTACATTTCGCGAGAAATGATACTTACTCCCAGATTGGAGGTAATCTCAAATGAACTTTGATCTGTAAAATAAAACTTCTGAAAATAATTAGGTCACAAGAACGGTGATTTATAATATTACTCGAGTAAGACCAGTGTACACGTGTAAACGTTCCAGCCTTATTAATAAGTAACATGTATAACAAAATATGATGTAAAATCCCATTTATTTTTTTCATTCATACTAAAGTTAAATCAATTGAATTCTCAGTTCTGTTAGGAACATAGATCAAATACTTTCGAAGTTATGGCCATAGTTAGGTTGCTGGTTAAAGTGTGATGGACGATGACACAAACAGTTCACAGTGACCTTGACAATTTACTTATAGACCCTAAAATATAAGGTGTCAATCTCCCACCAAGATATAAATACATAGCAAAAAGTATATATGTTCTCTTATAAAACAGCGGAAACCAATTTTCATAAAGAGTTCAAAGTGACCTTGAACTTTAACCTAGTAACCCCAACAATTGAAAGGGGTCTACGTCTCTCCGTTTTAACTACAAAGAAAATATAAAATCAATCCATGCAGCAGTTCTTTTTAAAGCGAGTTACGATCATGGTTACGTTGCAGGTTAAAGTGTTATAACAACAATTAACGCTTAATTAAAGCATGGGGATCAAAATTAAAAACATAGAATAGTATCTTAAGATAATGATTATATGTTGAACATGTCGACCTGTGGCATATTACACTTCATTAAACACTCGATCAGTATACTAACACATTTCTGAAAAGACATTACCCAAGGTGCATTGTTTTAAGATTATAATGATATTCAGAAACCAGCTTCAGTCCACAAAATAATTTTAGTATTTATAAACATTTTTGATATACTAACCCCCGAACGCAACACCGCCAATGATGCCATTTAGGCTTGGGCTCTTCCGCCTCAGTAGTTCCTCCACCCAGGTAGCTTCTGCTGGGGTCAAAACAGGGGCTCGCCCACCCCCATTGGGAGGATGCTGGATGGCATCATTCTTTGTTTTAGCTAAAAAACACAAATCATGAACTGAACAGGACATCAAGAATATCTCATTGAATTGATTTAGATATTGACTACAAATGGTGAAGCGTAACCTATCAGTATTATTTTTCAGCAGGAATGTCTCTGATTTATAAATATTTTCATTACGGATTGTTTCAAAACTACTGAACCTAATCTACATTTTCACATTCAGTAGCGTACTAGTTCTACATGTTAAGAGATTTAGGGTTTGAGTCTGCATGGGCCAGCAATTGAATAAAGTCCCCGTTGTCTGGTGACGACATAGCGGTTGACCATCTGTCTCGCATGCTGGATGTTGTGAGTTCGATTCCCTGTCATTCAGTTATAAGATCTATTGCTCAATTGCTGCATGCTCATCTTCTGCCCGTAGTGCGGCGAGACAATTTTCTTATATGCGGCGTCTTCGACGTGCATACACGTTTTACTTTGTTATGTGTGGACAAAGCGCAGAGTTTTATGCGCTAAACATATACAGTAAATTTAAACTGATACACTGAATTTTATAAATGTACAACTTACCTAAAGTGAAGAGTGATTATTTGTTATCCATTTCACACTAACATTTTAATCCAAAAAACATTTTAATATATAATATGTTAGTTTAAATCTACACATGTGTTGTACTTCACTCTGTGTATACGGATTATGAATGTGTGTTTACCTATAGTGACGTCATTCACGAAATCTTAAATTGTCCACATGGTTTTTAGTCAAACGAAATGAGACGTTAAGGGGTGCATCTATAAACGTCCATATGTAACAAAAAAAGCACCCCATACGTGAAATGAATGTGACTACTACTGCTGTGCATTTGCCCAATTATGTTTGTTTAAGTGGAGGGTTAGAGTGGGGTGGGGGAGTGGAGGGTGAGAGCGGGTATGTTTGTTTAAGTGGAGGGTGAGAGAGAGGTAGGTGAGATGCTGTGCATTTGCCCATTTATGATTTATGTTTGTTTAAGTGGAGGGTGAGTGGATGGGGTGGAGGTGGGGGGGGGGGGGGGGGGGGGCAGCAGTTTATATTTATCACACCCAAACAAGTGTCTTCAGGTACCCGTTCCGAATACCACCCCTGGAATAGATGTATATTCTTTAACGAAAAAATAAACTTACGCATTTACTAAGAAGGTGATGGCCTGCCACGATTCTTCCTTCTTAGCTAAGCCCCTATCTGCCCTCTGAAGTTCCCAAACACGACATCGTAGTGTTGTATAACGGCCTCAACCAAAGCCAACTCCTCGTTCTGCGAACATTTGGCTTGGCGAGGCCGTTTCGACTTCGACGAAATATTTGAGGATGCCGACATTTCCATTGTTTTGGTCGTCTGCGACGTTTTTGTTGTTTTCACGGCTAAAGAGCGTCAAATGGACGGTAATCGTAAATATTGCTGTTCAAAATATACACTTCCGGCTAATGAAAATAACGCTAAACCAGTCAGCCATAATGATTTATTCAATTTCGTTAAACAAAAATTATAAAAATTTACGCAACTTACTTAGCGACTTACTTAGCTAAGTTTTTAAGTAAATACTTAAGTTATGTCGGTGAAACACATTTCTGCTAAGTTTAACTTAGTGACTTAGTTAATTATTTTGTTAAGTATTTAAGTAAAACTTAAGGAATTGTTGGTGAAACCGGTGCCTGGTCCTTTGGGACCAACGGGCCCAATATAGGTGGCTTTGAAGTAGAATGATATATAGGGTCCTATAGAAACCACAGCGTCCGAACGCAATGGCATCGTGGATCCGCACTGTACTGCAAACAAGGACTTGAAACTACAATGAAAGAGACAAAAAACAACAGAAAGGGTGGTGCAGACAGGGTTGCCGACTTGGAACGGTCAGTAGGTAATAAGGCCTACTGGTTAGCTTGAATCGATTTTATATGCGCACAATCCTCGCTATTATCCTGTTTTCCACGCCCAAATAGACAAGACAGTGTAAACAAAACTACATCACATACCGTTTAAGCCGGTGCTAAGGGGCGTGAGAGGTGTTGCTTCTTTCATTACTTCTCATGAATAGACTTAATAAAACCGAGTCTGCTGATTTATTCTCTTAATTGTGTTTGTTGCTCCCAAAGGATCACCTTTATCAGTATTTATTGACATTCACAATAGCGTTCGTTTAGTGCAGTGTGGCGGCTGTAAAACGTCTCCCCGTGCTACGAATCAGTAGTGTTATTTTAACTGGTCCTTTGGGACCAACGAGACCAATATAGGTGGCTTCGAGGTAGAATACCGCTTAACCGGTTCTAGTGGGCCTCACAGGTGTTGCTTCTTTCATTACTTCTCATGAACAGAATCAATAAAACCGAGTCTGCTGCTTTATTCTCTTAATTGTGTTTGTTGCTCCCAAAGGATCACCTTTATCAGTATGTATTAATAAAGCTAATAGTTCTGATATTAACGCTTCTTTTCTCGATTTACATCTCTCCATTGATAATGGTGAAAACAATAGCAAGTTATATGACAGAAGAAATGATTTTAATTGTGATATTCTTAATTAAGTCCATTTAGATGGAGATGTTCCCCGGGCAAGTTCTTATGGGGTATATGTGTCTAAACTTATTCGTTTATTCAGAGCGTGAACTCGAGTTGAGGACTTTAATATTCGTAATATTTGTATACCTAAAAAGCTACTCCATCAGGGCTACCTTTACCATAAACTTCGTAAATCCTTCGCAAAAGTTTATTATCGTAACCCTGATCTTTTTTTCAAATATAAAAGTAATTTAAGAACTCTTCTGCGATAAGGACTATTACAACCTTACTTCTATGGTGATGTGATTTACAGATCAACTCAGTTTTCGGTAGTGTCGAGTGTCGCCTTTAAATGTGTTTGTGATGTTCCAAAAACAGTGATTAATTAAGGACCATACACTCAAAGCACGCTAGTTGAAGTTCAAGGTTAAACTTTCGAATACGTTCAATCAGGAAAATATTCTCTAAATATCATATTTTTTTCGGTAAAACATGAGTATTTGTAATAACCGTTATTTAGACAAACCTTATTACTGTTAGTTGTGTCGTAATACGTACATCATCATTGTGTTAGCTTATTATTGTTTTGTTTCTGTTTTCCGATGAATTTCGATCAATATATACATATGCATTAGTAGTGTAATGAACGGGTACACTTACAGATTCCTGTTGGCATAATTAGATACATATTCAAAAGTAACATCTATGATTACTTTGCAGTGTCATCCACGTTGTGTGTATAACGGAAATCGCAGTGTCCATAAAAGTGGCTCGTTTAAATTCTAAAAAGTTTCAGGTTAAATAATTATTACTACTTTGAGTATAACATAGATACAGTTGTCACGTGTGTGTGTTTTACAGCGGCAGAATGCCTACAATTAGGGGAATTAGGATTTATTTAGAAGTTTCACTTCAAACAAATATTGCCACGCTGAACAAATATTTACAGTAGCGTCGATTGTTATTTCGTATTCATGAAATCCCGAAAATGAAGCATAGAAAGCCACAATGAAGGTACTCAATGACTTGGCAGAAGCCAGAGCAATAAGAGAATAAACCATTAAGGGCACGACTAGAAAGATCATAGACAAACATCAAACGCCACCGTCCCAATGGGCTTACGGTAGGCGTCATCATAGATCAACAGCCTGTCCAGTCATCGTAAAACCTCTTAAATAGCTTCGCATTTCCTAATGATACCGTCAGTTTATGTGTTTCTAAACATCTGAACAGGCAAATGCTGTTACATCACCTTCAAAACAAGATTAACGATTGGACGACCTCTGAAACAACAACATCCAACGAAACAAAACACGAATTGCCGGGATCTATCAAAAGCAGGGTTTTGTGTTTGAATTACCAATAAGTCCGATTTATTTTATTATAATAAAGCGTGCACAATTGCATTTAAAATTATTAATGCATTTGAGTGCTCATCACCTGTTCGATCGTCATATCTATGTCATATTTCATATTTATCGTAATCGTGCAATAGCTGCACACTAAATAATAAGTGGGGAAGACATGATAAACCAATCACGTAAACAAAAGTAGTCATAGAAATGAGATATGAATCACGTAATCTAACGTAGTCTTAGGCATATCACAACCCTCATTTTATGGAGATGTGGTCTATCAACTTTGAAAGTTAAAGCAGTCTGACGTGTTTCCTGACCGCTTTACAAATTTAATCAGGAAGTTCGTCAGAAAAGGATATAACCCCTTGGTTTTACAGCGCACTGCATGTTTAGTGATTGACCCCTCTACAGTCAGTCATTACGCTTCACTTTTCACTTGTGCGATGACTGGACTACCTCTTGGGACTCTATGATTGTACCTACTGAAACCCTAACTAAGGGAGGTGGGTGCATGAGCTTTCGTCCCTCGGGTTTTCTGGTCGTACGCTAGATTGGTCTTCTCTTTAGCTGCAACTACTATGGCTGTTCAGAACGATTCTGGATACATCCTGAGATGTTTATTATTTTGTATGTATATCTTTAGTTGGTTTCTCTGGATGTGGACTTTATTGTTAGAGATTTCCTTTTGATGGGATTTAGTTTTGTTTACACTGTCTTGTCTATTTGGGCGCTGAAGACAGGATAATAGCGAGGATTGTGCGCATATAAAATCGATTCAAGCTGACCAGTAGGTCTTATTGCCTACTGACCGTTCCAAGTCGGTAACCCTGTCTTCACCACCCTTTCTGTTGTTTTTTGTCTCTTTCATTGTAGTTTCAAGTCCTTGTTTGCAGTACAGTGCGGACCTACGATGCCATTGCGTTCGGACGCTGTGGTTTCAATAGGACCCTATATATCATTTTAGAAATGATAAACCAATCGCGTAAACAAATATAGCCTTAGAAATGAGAAACCTATCAAGTAAACAAATGTAGTCATAGAAATGAGTAACCAATTACGTGAACAAATGTAGTCGTAGAAATGAGAAACCAATCACGCAAACAAATGTAGTCGTAAACAAATGTAGTCTTAGAAATGAGAAACCAATAATCAAGTAAACAAATGTAGTCTTATTTCGTATGTGTCGTGCTCGGCCGTTTCCAAAGGTCCATTATCATACTCTTTTTTTAGAAATGAGAAACCAATCACGGAAGCAAATGTAGTCTTCTCCTAGATTCGAATACATATTATCACATTTCAAAACGTTTATAGAACAGGGATTGATGCTCTGCTCTTTCGAATGCGCCACTGAGTTAGGAATTATGAGTAAACTAATCCACTTATAGGGAAGATGTCAACAAAATGCAACATGTTATGGTTTCTACCATTGAGATGGACCAACAGTTATTTCACTTCAAACATTAGTGGATCTTCAAACTTCAAACAAGTATATGAGCCATGCAATTGTAAATTTAAAGAATCTATTTATATAAAACAAAGTTTCACCAATATTGTTCTACATACTTCTAAATTCTTGCTTAATATATGTATGTACTTAATACTTGTATGTACTTAACACTTGTATGTACTTAATATTTGTATGTACATAATAATTGTATGTACTTAATACTTGTATGTACTTAATATAATATGTGTATGTACTTACTATCTGTATGCACATAATATTTGTATGTACTTAATACTTGTATGTACTTAATATTTGTATGTACTTAATACTTGTATGTACTTAATGTGTACGTTTCGCAAGCAAAATCACAAATAGAGTACCGGTTGCGAAAAATTATACGTTGTCAAACTGGACTTGCCTCTAGAAGCTGCGAGTACAACTGGGAGCTTGACTTGTAAGTGACAAAGTGTTGTTTCTTATCTTATATGAAGGTATACAGTACCCAGAAACAAGTGGATGATCTGTCCGTCAACCACGGACAAATTGACCGTCATGTATACACTAAAATGTGCCGACAATGACAAAGAACGACGTCATTCAACCAACAAACAGTCTTTTAACGCATCTGCTGTATAGACATTTTTGAGTTATTTGTAACAAGAAAGATATATACAGTCACTAGTCATTTCGAGAGAAAAGGTATGCTACAACAATGCAGCGGTAAACATTTCTAGGAGAGCATAGAGGCCGTTAAACGTTACAATAGCATGTCTAATGAAATAATAAAGAATACATGTTAATGGCAAAGATTATATTATGATTAGTTTAACACACATTAAAAGTAAAATAGCATCCGCTTTTCATCCGCTTTTTTTACAACAAAGTGTTTCTTTGTAACGTTTTAAACCGTAGAATAATAAGATTCTATATAGACATAATAGTTTCATGAAGATCTATTTTAAAGGGACAAACGACAATCTTGATATCTATAAAAAGCACGGGGTCCCGTTAGTTTTCTACATACTTTGCATTTGTTTAATCGTCAATATTAATCCTCAGTATAGAATAAGGCGAATTGTTTTTGCATTTTGTTAACATTTTGTTATATTGCACCAACACTATTTTTAAACTTATGGTAGAAAAAGAAGACACATTGAACACTCAAAACTGTATATTAATATGTGCATGCAGGTTCCAAGTTAAAATGATACCGAAATAGGGCGATTGATATACGATAACATGGATTGCCTAATGAACATTTATTTTTTATTGCAGAACATATTGGAGATGTCTATAACTGAATACTAGTTTTACTCTAGACGGTAGATTAGGACATATCAACATCAGTACCTTGACGGCATTAAATCGTATTTGTTAGAAAAGGCAACGTTGTTTTCGCTTAGCAGTCAGTTCAAACACATTTAGAACAGTAGCATCGTAACACAATACATCAACATACAAGTTGTGAAGCATGTAAACAAAGAACAGACTGCAATATGAATGGTGATACTAAAGTGAAAATGACCAATTTAGCAGCAGTTTCTTGTATTTTAACGAAGAGTTAGATAAAAAAAAAAAAACGATGCCTTATAACATGATATTACGGAATAATAATGCGAATAAGTTAAAAATGCCATTATTAATTGGCAACAGCTTTAATTTAAAGCAGTCACACATGGAATTGAGGATATACACAGCACTAACAGTCTTGTTTCAACAGTTCATCATAGTTCCCAGCAGACTAAATTGATTAGGAATTGCTTGAATATCTTTTGTCAGTGTATATAACGTGTTCATATTTCAAGTTCGCATTTTTATAACATAAACAACTAATGTTCCCTAGCGTATTTATACATACCGTGTTGCCACTATTCCTTTACGGTATACAAAACTGTCAAATGTTGCTTAAGGCTGGGGTAATTATTTTGTTTCACTATACTGTTTAATAGGATAAGAGTGAGGTTTGGTGCATCCTAGAACCCGACTTAATGCCGACTTAATGCGGTCTTCTTGCCACTTACTACCCCTATTGTACCAAGGTGGTACCCCTATTGTAAACCCATTGATGTTAGTTGTGTCGCTTCTAGTTATCCTCGTTAGTGTTGTTTGTTTTGAACCTTTGTGTGTGGCTGACTGTCTTCTGTATACATTTCCTGTTTTACTTGTATACCTGATGTTAGTCGACGTTGCGTTAACTACATTAATTCGTGCCCTTTCACGAGGGCGCGATTTATACATGCTGTAAATAAATATATATATATAAAACATCGAACAATAAAAGTAGCATTCAAGGACGACAGTCAACCACAAAAACACACAAAAACAAAGAACAACGTTAAAGATTAACAAAAGGCCA
>JAWPHD010006002.1:67500-152206 GCA_037043455.1 Cyrtodaria siliqua
TGGGGATGTTCCCCGCGCTACATCTTGTGGGGTCTATGTGTCTCAATTTATTCGTTTTTCCAGAGCTTGTACTCGTGTTGAGGACTTTAATATTCGTAATATTTGTATAACTAAAAAGCTACTCCATCATGGCTACCGCTACCATAAACTTCGTAAAACCTTTGCAAACGTTTATTATCGTAACCATGATCTTATTTTCAAATATAAAAGTAACTGAAGAACTTTCTGCGACACGGACTATCACAACCTGACTTCTAAGGTGACCTGACTGACAAACTTTGAAAGATCCTTGGTCATGATCACTTTCATACTATCTTTGTAAAACTTGTTAAACAGTTTATCAAAAGAAGTTATGACCCTATCACTTTGCAACGCACTGCGTGCTTGGTGGTGACCCACTTACAGTTTGCCATTATGTTTTCCTCTTTAACTGTACGATGACCGGACAGACTGTTGACTCTTTGAGGACGTCTACTTAGAGTCCAAAAGGACGGTCACGCATGATGTTTGTCTGCAATCTTGTTTTGTCCTACCCTCAATGGTTTGTTCTCTTGTTGCTATGGCTTCTGCCAAGTCACGGAGTACCTTCTTTGTGACTCTCTAGGCCGTTATTGTTTTTTTGTATTTATATATACCAGAGCATATTTGTGTTTTACTTATATTGCCTATAATGCTGCCTTGATGGTTAGAGAATATTTCATGGCGGGGATTTCTTTTTTTACATTGTCCCGTTTTATTAGGATGACAGTAGGGTAAGTGTGAGGTTTGGTGCATCTAGAGCCTGGTTTAAATCCCCAGCGGCCTTCTTTGTCAATGACCGTTTGAAAGCGATAGCCCTATTGTCAACCCTTTTATGTTTGTGATGTTTTGTTTGGCCTTTTATTCATCTTTGAAGATGTTCTTTGTTTCTGTGTGCTTTTGAGTTTGACAGTCGTCCTTGAATGCTACTTTTCCTTTTCGATTTTTATATTTAATTTTACGCAAGTCGGAAACTACTACCCCGGGAACGTAACTACTCTGTTAACGAATGGAAGTGTCTTTCAGTAGTTTGGGGGGTCAGTAAATTCCACCGATATGTTTTTGGTAAAGAATTTGGTTTGGAGAATGACCACCAACCGTTAGTTCATATGAACAAAGCAAAGTTAATTATCATACTTTTTTTTAAATAGCAGTAGGTTAATGAGGTGGGAACTTAATTCGGTCTTACAAGGATGAGAATCAAAGCGATCCGAGGAAAGGACAATATTGGGGCAGACTAGTTAAGTCGCCGCACATAATGACAGGGTGTAATACAACAGCAGAGTACCATAGTATAATAGTGTATGGCAGTGTATTGTACACTAGTGTTGTATATTACGACAGTGTAGAGTACAACTGTAGAATATTGTTGAAATTGTAATGTTTGTTATAATGCAACAATGTCTTGGCATCTGAGTGATTAGCATGTACGTTTTGCCACTCTGTTGCTAGGTAGAATTAATAGTATATTAACGTGTAAGTATTAATAATCATTTTGCTGAATATTAAAAAGAGTAGCACTTTCAAGGGGAGATGTTGTCACAAAATGATCTTGGGTAGAGCGTATTGGTCGTTCATAGCTCTTGTAAGCACTTGACAAAATCTGCTGATCCATTGTTCAGTTGAAACATATTCACTATTTGCATAATCAACCATTCGGAAAAGCGAGCATTTTATAGTGTTGGTAGACGGATTATAGTTATTTTACTATTGATATCTCTAAAGGGCAACATTGTTTAAGGGTCATTTCGTGTAGATATGAAAATGACGCCTGTTGCCATGTGGGTCACGGAATGAACGTGAAAAATGATGGTTTGCGCAGAACATTTGGTTATAAAGTGCATTGTTTTCCAGTCGTGGCCGGGAAATTGAAAGTTGCTTTGCTTAGAGCAGTCGTTTGGAAAGGGTGATATGTGGTCAGTATATCTATTTGATGAAATTGTATTGTACATTTGTATTCAATGGGCGTCGCGAATTTGTTTCGTGATATCGTTGCATCCGGTCTACTTGTACATGCTTATCAAACATTATCTTGATACAACTAGAATATGAAGTTAACTTTATTAGATACACTTATTGTAATCGATCATTAATTATCATACACTATTAAACTGATAACTTTGTATGTCAGGTGCATCGGTTAAAGATGAGAGGATTATATATATTGTATATATGCCGATGCGTAAGACTCATTAATTGTAATACACGATTAAATGGATAACGTTGTATGTTAGGTGCATTGGTTAAAGATGAGAGGATTATATATATTGAATATATGCCGATGCGTGTAACTCATTAATTGTAATCAAATATTAAATTGATAACGTTGTATATTACGGTTCATTGGTTAACGGTGATACACGGTGAGATACCTGTATATATGCCGATGCATATAGCTGGCGTTGTAGAATACGTATACATTGCTACACATCATATTTAGAGAGTGGCTCACATATATGTACGAGATAATGATTTGTTTGCGTAACGATGACTGTATAAGATTGCTGTGTTAATGAACCGACGTCTAGAAGTGTGTGTCCTGACAGCCTAAGCCACCGCAGTGAAGCTAAGCCTTTTGGGTGTGTAGGTCCTCTGGTGATTCATCGCATAACCTAATGAGCGGGTGCAGACGGTACCCGTACCTGGACAACATGGGATCAACAACCCACGGAAACATGTTGGGCCCGGCATCGCGATAGATCATAATTCTTTGTATCGTTTCTGATCATCAACATTGTTCAACAACACTTTCGGGTCACATAGATAGTCGATATATTCAGAATTCGTGTTAATAATACGAACGTATTATACGTTCATGAGAACAGTCTGTTTCATATTTCATATGTCTATTCGCTTGTTGTTCTTGATAATTGTATATAGATTTATCATATTTTAAAAGTTGCCATTGAACTTAAGTAAAGGCAGTCGCCGACATTGCTTCTTTCTTGAGTTAGTCGCAACCACTAGGGTCATCTTACCACATTCATTGAATAACTTTACACTGAATTAGCAATAATTCAATTTGTGATATTACAGAACTGACAACATTGCTGGCTACTATAATGACACTGTCACTGGGCATTAGATGTACACTCCCCGGATATGGCGTAACTGAAACTTATCATTTCCGTAGGGAAATATCAGGAGTTTCGAATTACGGACTAAATGCGTGAATTCTCAAACATCGACCAAGTTGTCCCGAACCAAAAATTAAGAGAACGTGATGAACTTATGTAACATAAAACAGCACGGGATACTCCGTCAAATATTGGGTGACTTTATGCAGAGAAGATTGGTCGACCGGACTTATGTATTAAAAACCGTATTAAGGGGACAATTTATCTCCTCAACTGTCTGTGCACTATTGCTGAAAACACACTCTAGGATGAGGCAGACTGCGAAAGGCGGTGTTATATATAAGTTAAGTTATTTGTTTTCATTTGCACTACTGTCATCCTAATAAAATGTGACAGTGTCAAGAAGGATATTCCCGCCATGTTATATTAGCTTACAAACAAGGCAGCATTAATAGAAAGTGTACCTATAACACATAAATGATCATGTATATAATAAAAAACGACTATAAACCCAGAAGGCAAGTACTCCTTGACTTTGCAGAAGCCAGAGTAATAAGAGAACAAACCGTTAAGGGTTCGACAAGACAGGAAAAACATCCAGCGCAACCGTCCTATGAGTATTTAGGTAGACGTCAGCATAGGTTCCACAATCTGTCATCGCACAATCAAAGAGGAAAGCATAGCTGTGAACTGTATATTAGTCAACCAGCTAAAGACCTTCAAACAACTGCGTCTTAAGTGGGATTTACGGCAACGGAGAATGATTAAAACTTAAACCCCCAGCGGCCTTTTTTGCCAATGACCGTTCCAAGGCGGTAGACCTATTGTCAACCTTTGTGTGTTTGTGATGTCCTATTTTGCCTTTTAACCATTGTATTTTGTATAGTTGTTCTTTGTTTCTGTGTGTGTTTGTGGTTGACTGTCATCCGTGAATGCTACTTGTCCTGTTCGTTTTTTTTATATCTGTAGTTGTCTGGTTTACACATTCTGTATACACGGTTGTAACACAGAATAAACAGTTATTATACACGGTATTGTAAGCTACATGTAGTTTGATGCCACACATATTCTTATGCTTCATTTCACGGCTACCTTATACAGAATTAAAGACGACATATCGGCGGAACAAACACATTTTGTATCTAAATAATGAATTACAGTGAGAAGAACATCATTACGCTCGAGTATTGGATGTATAAATCAGGAACAAACATAATATTCTATTTATCATGCTGATCATTTAAAATTATTAAATTTACCCTTTTTTCCACTTTTGCCCCATTTTTTCCCATTCAAATATATCCAGACGTCATCACGTCTTTAAAAGAGGTGCTGACGTCATCAAAAGAAGTGCACCTGACGGGATAGGAACGTAACTGCCGAGATAAGGTTTTATCTCAGACACCCTGTTTCTCGGCAGAATTATGCATCTACGTATCTAGTATCTAGTATCTACGTCATGCAAATAATACATTTTTTACATATAACTTTACAACAGTAGCGGTGTTCAATATATGTCTCTATCCGAGTATATCAAGAAATGTTCGTAACAAAAATAATTATGAGGTTTAAGAGTTAAATGACATTGTGTTAATTGATAATATTACAAAAAGGTGACCATTCATCTTTAACCATGACACAACCGAAAGTTGCTCGGTTCAGAAAAGTCATTTCATATTCAAATTTTCGAAAGTTACTTGTCGGAGTGCAGCGAAAGACGACGATATTTAATGTCAATGAGTTAATTTGTGATATTTGAGAAAGGCTCGTTATAATGGTCTAAATAATCAAGTGTTTAACTTAGATGTACAATCCCCTGATATTGCGTAACAGAAACTGATCATTTCTGCGGAGACATAGTACGAGTCAAAATTGTGAAATCACAAACATCGACCAAGTTGTCTGTTTCCAGGATAATTCAGAATCTGATAAATGTGTGTAACATAAAGCAGCACGAGGCACTTTGTCAAATGCAGTGATGTTTTTATTGAGAGAAAAAAAGTCGACCAGACATGTAATACAAAAACGAAATAAGTGGACAATTTATCGCCTAAACTGTGTGCGCATTATTGATGAAATCATATTGGCGGATGTGGCTTATATTTCGTATATGTCGTGTTTGGCCGTTTCCAAAGGTCCACTCTCATACTCTTTTTTATATAGAATACGGTGAAAGGCGATGCTATCTATATTTTAATCTATGTTTTATTGTAATGATCTTAGGTAGTATTATTTTGTTTAGAATTTCCGCAAGCAGGTAAAACAATCATTTCACCGATGTCTCATAAATATTGCAACCAAAATTGTTTCGCTATCAAATTCATTTTCATGAATCAAATAGGATCCTGGCAAAATATTTGTAATCAAAAATTGCATTCATATGTTATGTCTTTGTAATCGCTTTAATACGAAATAAATTCAATTCGAGGCAATCATCGTAATAAAATCAGCCAACGTCTTTCAAACAGCTGCGTATGAAATGAACTTTTGTCTGCAAGATCAATATATCTTTATTTCTGTCTTGTCTTGCCCTCAATGGTTTGTTCTCTTGTTGCCCTGGCTTCTGCCAAGTCATTGGGTACATTCTTTGTGGCTGTCTATGCTATTGTTTTTTTAAATTTATATATACGCAAGCATATTTGTGTTTTATTTATATTGCCTATAAATGCTGCCTTGTTGGTTAGAGAATAGTTCATGGCGGGGATTTCTTTATTTACACTGTCCCGTTTTTTTTGGGATGACAGTAGGGTTAGTGTGAGGTTTGGTGCACCCTAAAACCTAGTTTTTTTGCCACTGACCGTTCCAAGGCGGTAGCCCTATTGTCAACCCTTTTGTGTTTCGGCGTTTTATTCATCTTTAAAGTTGTTCAATGTTTCTGTTTGTGTTTGAGATTGACTGTCGTCCTCCAATGCTACTTTTCCTGTTCTATTTTAATATCTACTTTTACGGAAACCAAATATTGTTGAAACTTAGTGCTCAGATCGCAAAATCGATTGATGACTTTGGTATGAAATGGTGTCGTTCACAACATGAGGGCCTGTACTAATGTTCTACTTGGAAAAAAATATTCCTAAAAGCATAGATATAGTGGGGCAGATTGGTGAAAAAATTGTGCATTGTTTGACAAAAGCACTAAACTTTGCACATAGCCAGTATATACCATGCTGAAAAGAATGGCTATAGAACGACTTCAGATTTTTCAAAATGGCCGCCATTTTCAAAATGGCCGCCAAATACGTAATAAATACTCAATTAAACCTATGTGTATCAGGTGTTTAACAAAATACACACAATATATTACAGCAATCACAACAAATTCTGCAAGATGATAGACAAAGGGTCATGAAATATAATCTGGGTATATTTTAATTTCAAAATGGATACCGTTTTAAAAATGGCCGCCAAAACATGCGGAAAATAGTAAACAGTGTAATTCGTTTAATAGTTGTTTGTTAGAAAGTAATTACTATGTTGAATGTGTTCACTCAGTTCTCTTCTCATTGTATTTGTTTATCAATATTGCAATAAAGAGTTATTTACCTGTGTGTGAGATAAACTTCATTAGTGTTGTCTCATCAATACCCATTGAACTAGTTCACAAACAGAAAAATAAGATTGTGAAAGAAGATGGAGGTGCAGTAGGTTCTGAAAATACATCACAGCTTCCATATTGGATGATCTCGGAACCAGATATGGCCCAAGTTATATATTAACTTCAGTTATTCATAATGCGCTGCCAAGGAAACGACTCTGATCTTTGCACAATTTTACAATTGTATGTCACCAGTCTGCCTCACTAATATCCGTATAAAAACGCCTCTTGGCGTCGACTGAGACCTCGATTTTCGTTTCATCATTTAAAATCGGAATCTAAGAATTGCTTGACACATTTGTGTTAGTTCCTGCTGATAATATTGTAAATACCTTCACTATAACTCTAACTATATTGTGAGGAAACGATTTTGGCTTTATTTATATCGACAGTGACACATTGACCCGATTAATCTGAAAATAAGACAAATGTGTATTTCTATATAAGCGAGTGTTATTGTTGTTTTTTCCGTTTAATGTGCAACACTATAATTTATATATGAGATTTGCAATGTTAAGGTGTAAACGATGGCGTACATCATTCACAGCCTGCCAGTAACTGTTCTTGAAAGTAGAGTTATTTCTTGAAATGTGTTACCACTAATAACATATCAACACCTTTCATATTTTTTATATCTTTTTAAGCTTTCCATTCTCTATAATATAAAATAATTACTAAAAAATATTATTTAAATCAAGCAAGTAAATGTAGCAATAACCGGCATTACTGTTTGTTAATATTCTAGAATGCCAGACTTGTCATTGTGACATTTACTTTGTTTAACTTGTCGGGGCATAGTATTTTGTTAGATACTGAGACCATACGCCGCTAGACATGGGGGAGGAAAATCTCTATGTCCACCGCCATATGCATGCCATCTTCGGGATGGTTAAAATTATGAACTATTGACTTTATGAATATTGAGTTCTGCTCAACCCGGGGCTAGAGGGCGGGAGCAGTAGCTAACATATTTCACTACCGTTCATGAACAGTCTCAATCAAACCGAGACTGCAATAGTTTGTATGTGTCGTGTTCGGCCGTTTCCAAAGGTCCATTATCATACTCGTTTGTATTGAGAGACGAAAGAGGTCTAACATAGCACGGGCAGTTGTCCCGCACCATGCAATCATTGAACCCGATTGTTTACAATTGTTGTTTAAATTCAGCTTTTATGAACGGATCAATTACAAACGTTTTGCTTTGCTAGCTTTTATTACGAAGAGTATTTACAATCCAGACAACCAGATATCGTAACATATTACCATGATATACTACTCAAAATTTGCTAAGGATCACTTGTTTGCTGTCTAAGTTTCTTGCTGAAATAAATAGCATTATTTCTATTTTACATGTGATCCTTAGCACATTTTGAGTGGTATAATATATAATACAAGTGTTTAGACATCGAGTGGAAGGCATCGATATAGAAACGCAAATCGATACAAGTTATCTCAAGATACTGAACCTTAATTAATAAAACATTTGTGAAAAAATATATAAAAAGGAAATAATCTGGAAAGGGAAGAAAAACTTCTGTTGAAAGTGAGGATTTGCCGAGAATAATCACAACAACATTTAATAACCATCTGATGACGTCATAAGTCTCCCAGCTGCCTTGCTACACACATTTATTAGCACACACTTTATAAAAAAATCAGTACTTTTTTTTTTACAGAAATCTGATCAATTGTTTTACTATGAGGTTATTAACATGAATAGCGTCGCTCTCTTATGCGGTATAATTTTGTTTCTGATTCACGTTTGTTTGTTATTAATATTTCTTATCAAAACATACTGAAACAAACAAAGAAATTCAGAAAATATTTCAATGTAACAGTTTACCTGATCTTACCATTCATATTCAAACCATTATACACGTGATAATTATCGATGACTTGTTAATCATTTCACCAAAATGTAACAGCTTACGGAAACACGTTAACGTCCCACAGGATACTGTCAAACCCCCCCTTTATACAATATGCATGATCAACTCAGTTTTTGGTAGTGCCGAGCGTCGCCTTTAAATGTGTTTGTAATGCTCCAGAAAAACAGTTATTAATTAAGGACCATATACACAAAGCATGCTAGTTCAAGTTCAAGCTTAAATATTCTCTAAATGTCATATTATTTTCGGTAAAACGTGAGTATTTGTACCAATAATTACTTAGACACACCTTATTACTATGTTAATTTTGTCGTAATACGTAGAGTATCATTATGTTTATTATTGTTTTGTTTCTGTTTTCAATTTTACGAATTATGCATACTTGTGTTAATATGCAAACGCCTACATACATGTTTATGTTAGAATAGTTGTATGTATTTTTGTACAAGTCAAGATGAGTTTATTGCGATATTAGAGAATACACTCAAATCAAACAGAATGTTTAGAAAAAACGTAAAGTGATCATCATTCATTAATATTAACGCTACACAACAAACGTTCCTGTTCCCATTACTACCTGCTGCGCTTACCTTTCGTTTTTTAACAGACGAGCTGGTCTGGTGCTTAATGAAATGTACGTGTACAGTAAAACCTGGATCAAGAGACCGCTCAGGGGAAAGACCAAAAGTGGTCTCTTAATACAGGTGGTCTCTTAATACAGGGTCTAACATTGTTCGATTTTTTTATGAAATTTTAAGAGAAATACATGTACATGCATTAAAATGAATGCTTTACATTGTAGTTAAATTGTACTATTTCATATATATGGAGTATCTTGTAAAGGAATAATAAACACGTCTGCAACTAAGACAACTCTAATTTATGTTTTTAATGTAAGTGTCTATGAAAAATAAACATGTGAAATAGATAATGAAATGTCCTTGTACCCAGTTGCGTAGCGGGCACGTTTTCTGTCACCATACACGTTGTTCTCAAAATGCTCTAAAACCTCCGATTTTCGTTTTAATATGATCTGAATTTGTGTTTTACCGACACCTAACTCGTCTGCTATTTTACGCGCACTTTTCGATTTACTAAGTTCAATCACATTAATCCTCTCGTCTAACGTTAACACTTTACGCTTCGACATGATTTCAATAACTCTATTTATTGCAATCAGCTGTTAAAAATAGCGAGTAAATATATTACCGTTGCCATCACGTGATATAAACAAATTATTATGTTATCCAATCACTACGTCGTATAAATATAACTTCATCAATATTAATCAGGGCACTTGACAGTATTGACCAATCCCATCGCCGTATAAAAATAAACTTATGAATATTAATGAACAATTCAACCTTTCAATATAACGGTATCAATCATCGATGTTTTCCACATTCGAAGGTGATAATTGGTATTGCAACCTATTAACTGGTACTTTTATTTGATATCTCCTACAGGGGGATGATTACAAAGGCTAATTAGGTTATTGTTGAATTTATGTTTGATCTCGTTTCTGTGTGAATTACCGATAGCCAAACTGTTGTGTTTTTTTTTTTCAGTTTGATTTTTTGAAGAAAAAATATGGCGGTCGCTAAATGATCATACAATCGGTCTTTTGGTATGACAATATGCGGTCGTTGGTCGCGTTAGACAGGTGGTCGCTTAATACAGTATCAATTACTAGCAAAACTCGTCGGGTGTTTTGTGAGGGATTAACGGCAATGCTAATTTCTTTAGAACTCGTGGTTGGTACCCGTTCATTTTCTACATAATTTGCATATTTGCAAATTATTGATAATTTAATTCGAATAGTTATATCCGAATTGTTTTGCATATTATTAACGGCTGATTACACCAACAATATAGTAAGCCTTAGGTTGAATTATTTCACTGATATAAAGCAGAATGTTATTGGTTATCATAAAATAAAACGAATATATCGCAAGACATAACGACTCCTGATGATACCCTATAATGACATCCGACTTTTAGGATCTAAAACGCAATTAGTTGGGATACATATCCATGTAGTCAAACAACCATAACTTAAACCTGTCAGATTCACCAGAAACTCTTCGACATACACCGCTCAAAGGCAGTTACAAATGTAATCCGGTTTGATAAATAATGAATAAAACAGATATTTGTTTATCGCCTTTTATCCTATTTATGAAGATTCCTAAATATAAATATCCGTTGTAAATGTCGGTGTGTATTTATATAATGTCACGTCTTGGAATAATAATCAAACTGAAAAAAAATCAAAGTAATCGTAGCGACAGAACATAGGTGCTCGTTTCTTGTCAAGACTTTATAACAGTATGCATCTTGTATGCTGACGTTTAGCATAACAAGAAGTCCGGTAGAAACTGACACGCCCGACCGAGTGTGAATGTATCTGTTGAATGGAAGTTGAATGATTTGTTTATCCCATACACTTCTTTATAAACATAGAATAGCTCCTGAGGAAGGGCATTTTCGTAGGAATGTTCAACTCTGTATTCAAAGAAATAACTATCATTGTAGCATGGTCACTGAAAATTCTCTTTGTAATAGCACAGGTGTAAATGGTTTAATTAAAATTAACACCTATCAGAAGAAATGGTGTACTACAACTACCAGTTATTGGAAGTAAGAGTATGGCAGCGAGCTGAAATGGACATGCTACAAATAGAATATGGTTTCATCTCGTTCGGTAATTTAAATTAACCTACTTAGTGAGACCATACTCTATATATTACTTACCGACCACTTTTGATTCACTAAAGATAAGAATCGAGATTGTATTGCAGTTTTTTCTGGCAAATCCATTTTTGATCCCAATGAATTACTTTGAACGAATTTAATTTCAACTGATTTAACAATCATATTGAGAAATAATTGTCGAAATCGGTTTTTGAGATTAAAACTCTTTACAAAATGGCTTAGTTTAGTTAGTGTAGCCACTTAGGATGTAATATTAACTACTTTCGACAAATTGCAATTAAATTTATCAGATAATTAGCTGTGTGGAGTTTGACCATAATTGGACGGGAGAAATGTTAGCAGGATAATGACGATGGACGCCGAAGAAGAGCAATCGCAACAGCTCACTTACGATGGCTTAGGTGAGCTTGTATGATAACAACAAGATGCCACATGCTTTTATAACCACACACCATCATTTGGAAAAACACGACACTTCTCACAAGCTGATTACATCTTGCAGATTTGATAAAATTTCAAACAGACTAACGCGCAAGTGATTGGCTGATTATGAGTTGAATGGCGTTAATTTGGTTTACAGAGAAGTTTTGAGATAAGAATTGTATTTCAGGAAATTGCATTCCGGCGCAACTGTCTGCTTCATTTCAACACAGGTTTGAATGGATTTCAAATAGCGTCAGCGGCGAATCCCTGAATAAAGGAGACTCTGATACTGAAATACAATCAGGACAATTATTTTCTATTAGTTTAAACATAACGCTAGTCTTTAATTTGATGAGATAAACGCATTGTAAAACAGACGCTATAACTTATATTTAATACCGCTTTATCGCGTACGCTATTGACAAGTACACAGATAATGTCTAGACCACATCACGAATGATTGTATGGAAATTGCGCGAATAATAATAGGCTATCTACAACTACATTGAAAAAACAAATCATTATACATTACCTGATCCAATCGATGGATCGTGGTATAGATTACCATTGTGAACTGCGTCTCGTTCGTTTGTTCGTTCGTTCGTTCGTTCGTTCGTATGTCCTTCCGTTCTTTCTTTAGTTCGTTCTTTCGTTCGTTCGTTGATTCGTGTGTCCTTTCTTTCGTTGTTGTTTTTGTTTGCTGTGTTTGTTCTTCGTTTATCGATTCATTCTAGCAATAAGCTGTACTCGAACTTTGAGATGCAACTGCACCATATGCATGCACGCCGTATCATAAAGTGAAATGCGCACCATATATCACCTACCGCTATATTTCTGTCAATACGCATGTTATTGTTTAACCACTTATAGGATATGTAGTCTGCTTTTCTATTTAGTCTTTTGACAGTTACTTGTGATATGCTGGCTTCATAACAGCTGCTCCCAACTAACTTTCATTATGTTTATTTCGCTCTTCGGGGCATTTAATTTTATTAGATACTGGGACCATACGCCGTACGACATGGGGAAGAAAGATACTCCATGTCCACCGACATATGCATGCCATCTTGATGGTTAAAATTGTGTACTATTGATTTTATTAATATAGAGTTCTGCTCAACCCGGGGCTAGAGGGCGTAATCGGTAGCTAGCATATTTCACTACGCTCATGAACAATCTCAATCAATCAAACCGAGACTGCAATATTTCGTATGTGTCGTGCTCGGCCGTTTCCAAAGGTCCATTATCATACTCTTTTTTAGTATGCTGAATTTATGATCAATTATGCATAGTAAATTCCTCGAATTGCTGTTTTAATGGCTTATAAAAAGAAGTATAAAAATCTAACAGGAAATGCAGCTTTCACAGAACACAGTAAACCCCAAAAGACAATCAGGAATGGCAATAAACATTCGTTACCCAGCGGGCACAACAATGCTGTTGTAGAATCAATGGCATGTACTAATGTTGAAACAACGTTGATTTATAGTTGGATTTCAAAGCTTTCTTTAATTGGCCGTTGAAATTCCGACGTTGAAACAACGTTGAAGACCAAACATTGTTGAAACCAACTCACAATTCATTTTTTTTAATTGTTATTGTTTTACATTAGATGAGTATTCCAACTTCTAAGGCTGGTATAGTTTCATTCACTTTAGAGGTATAAGACAAGCTGGAGAGTGAAACATGTAGCAAACATGTTCTGCATTACAGACCAATTTTGATGGAGGTAATAACATATCATAATAACCTAATATACTACTGTGTCCGATGAACCCCGATCAATATATATATACGCATTAATTGTCGGCCTAATGAAACTATTAGTGTAATGAAGGGGACACATATATCTCCAAGTTGGCATAATTAGATACATATTCAAAAGTAACATCTATGATTAATTTGCAGTGTCATCCACGGTGTGTTTATAACTGAAATCGCAGTGTCCATAACATTGGCTTGTATAAATTCTAAAAAGTTCTAGGTTAAATAATGATTACTACTTTGAGTATAACATGGATACAGTTGGCACTTGTGTGTGTTTTACAGCCGCAGAATCAGTACAATTAGCGGCAGAATCAGTACAATTAGCGGCAGAATCAGTACAATTAGCGGCAGAATCAGTACAATTAGCGGCAGAATCAGTACAATTAGCGGCAGAATCAGTACAATTAGCGGAATTAGGTGTATGAGTTTCACTTCAAATAAATATTGCCACGTTGAGCAAATATTTACAGTAGCATCGATTGTTGTTTCACATTCTTGAAGTCGCGGAAAATGAAGCATTGAGAGGTAATAAATATAAGAGATTACGTGTGAGGTTGTCACTAACGGAATGTGTTTGTAGTAATTGCATCAGCTGCTCAATTTGAGGAAATGCGTCTGAAATTAGATTTATTTTTTACACAGTTTTGAAATTTGAATTATCTTAATCCGAAACGATACTCTAGAGAGTTTGGACCTTTTTTTACATTCACACTTAACATTGTTATTGTCGTATGGCGCCTGTCTTCTCACGTCTTCCTCCATGTACGTGAATGTTATTTTCTTGTGTTTTTTTTTTTAAAACAATATGTAAATATTGTGGCTAACTTTTTTATATATTGAGAATGTACATGAGCTTACAATGCTGGTGTAATGGTAGGGCGACCGCCTCACATTCAGCAAGTCGTGGGTTCTAACCTCAAACATGTCTTATCAAAGACATGCTACACACTGGATTAGTCGCTCCATATCTTGAGTTTATAAATATCCTGTACATTTTCTTCTAAACAGTCTACGTTTGTAGTCAAGGCGTGGTATAATGATAAAATAATTGCATGTACATACTGAGTATTAACGGAGAGTGTAATCGTAGATTCACTAAATCGTAGAAATCCATTCGGTTTTAAAACCTCTTAAATAGCTTCGCATTTCCTAACGATACCGTCAATTTATGTGTATCCTAAGCATTTGAACAGGCAAATGCTGTTACATCACCTTCAAAACAAGATAAACACAATTAATGAGAAAACAGTGATGAAAAGATGTTCTAATTACGTCTGATAATAACGCTTTTAGACGACCTCTGAAACAACAACATTCAAAGATACAAAACACGATTTGCCGGGATACATCAAAAGCAGGGTTTCACGTCTGAACCACCAATAAGTCCGATTTATTTTATTATTATAAAGCGTGCACAATTGCATTTAAAATTAATAATGTACTTGAGATCTGCATCACCTGTTCGACCGTTATATCTATGTTATAACGTATTTATCGTAATCGTGCAATAGCTGCACAGTCAATAATACGTGAGGAAGAACTGATAAACCAATCACGTAAACAAATGTAGTCTTAGAAATGAGAAACCAATCACGTAAACAAATGTAGTCGTATAAATGAGTAACCAATCACGTAAACAAATGTAGTCTTAGAAATGAGAAACCATTCACGTAAACAAATGTAGTCGTATAAATGAGAAACCAATCAAGTAAACAAATGAAGTCGTATAAATGAGAAACCAATCACGTAAACACATGTAGTCGTATAAATGAGAAACCAATCACGTAAACAAATGTAGTCGTATAAATGAGAAACCAATCACGTAAACAAATGTAGTCGTAGGAATGAGAAACCAATCATGTAAACAAATCTAGTCGTATAAACGAGAAACCAATCACGTAAACAATTGTAGTCGTATAAATGAGAAACCAATCACGTAAACACATGTAGTCGTAGAAATGAGAAACCAATCACGTAAACACATGTAGTTTTCTCCGAGATTCGAATACATATTAACACATTTCAAAACCTTTATAGAACAGGCACGATGCTCTGCTTTCTTGAATACGCCGCTGAGTTAGGAAGTATGTGTAAACTAATCCACTTATAGGGAGCATGTTAACAAAATGCAACATGTTATGGTTTCTACCACTGAGTTGAAGACCAACAGTTATTTCACTCCAAACATTAGCGGATCTTCAAACTTCAAACAAGTATATGAGTCATGCAATTGTAAATTTAAAGAATCTATTTATATAAAACAAAGTTTCACCGATATTGTTCTACATACTTCTATATTCTTGCTTATATTAATATGTACATAATATTTGTATATACTTAATACTTGTATGTACTTAATACTTGTATGTACTTAATACTTGTATGTACTTAATATTAATATGTACATAATATTTGTATATACTTAATACATGTATGTATTTATTACTTGTATGTACTTAATACTTGTATGTACTTAATATTAATATGTACATAATATTTGTATATACTTAATACATGTATATACTTAATACTTGTATGTACTTAATACTTGTATGTACTTAATACTTGTATGTACTTAATATTAATATGAACATAATATTTGTATATACTTAATACTTGTATGTACTTAATACTTGTATGTACTTAATATTAATATGTACATAATATTTGTATATACTTAATACATGTATGTATTTAATACTTGTATGTACTTAATACTTGTATGTACTTAATATTAATATGTACATAATATTTGTATATACTTAATACTTGTATGTACTTAATACTTGTATGTACTTAATATATGTATGTACTTAATACTTGTTTGAACTTAATACTTGTATGAACTTAATACTTGTATGTACTTAATTTGTACGTTTCGTAATCAAAATCACAAATACAGTTTACTGGTTGCGAAAACGTATACGTTGTCAAACTGGGCTTGCCTCTCGCAGCTGCGAGTGCGAATACCACTGGGAGCTTGCCTTGTAAGGGAGAACGTGTTGTATCTTACGGATGGCGGCTGGAGGTATAAAGTTCTGATTGTACCCAGAAACATAAGGGTGATCTGTCCGTCTACCACGGACAAATTGACCGTCATATGTATACCCTAAAATGTGCTGACAATGACGAAGGACGACGCCATTCAACAAACCGTCTTTGCAACGCATCTGCTGTATAGACATGTTGTAGCACGAACGATATAACCAGTCACTAGTCAATTCGAGAGAAAATGTATGCTACAACAATACGGCGGTAAACATTTCTAGGAATACATTGAGGCCGTTAAACGTTACAATTGCATGTATAATGAAATAAAAAAAAAACATATTAATGGCAAAGATTAGATTATGATTAGCTTAACCCACATTAAAAGCAAACTAGCATCCGCTTTTTTATAACAAAGTAATTTTTTGTAACATTTTAAACCAAAGAATAATAACATTCTATATAGACATACTAACTTCATGAATATCTATTTTAAAGGGACAAACGACAATCTTGATATCTATAAAAATCACGGCGTCCGGTTAGTTTTTCTACATACTTTGCATTTGGTTAAACGTTAATATTAATCATCATAATAGAATAAGGCAAACTGTTTTTTGCATTTTGTAAACTTCTTTATTATATTGCACCAACACTATTTTTAAACTCATGGTAGAAAAAGAAAACAAATTGAACACTCAAAACT
This sequence comes from Cyrtodaria siliqua, assembly GCA_037043455.1. Classification (NCBI taxonomy): domain Eukaryota; kingdom Metazoa; phylum Mollusca; class Bivalvia; order Adapedonta; family Hiatellidae; genus Cyrtodaria; species Cyrtodaria siliqua. Next base: position 84,676 of record JAWPHD010006002.1, read on the forward strand.
GTATATTAATATGTGCGTGCAGGTTCCGAGCTAAACTGATACCGGAATAATAAGTCGAGATGCTAATGTTAATGTTTGATAACACTTCAATAGTTACATGTGTCCCTTTAAAGCCTGAGGGACACGTGATTGATTGCACAAAACATTCCATTAACTAGAATAGATAACTCCTGAAAAATGCAACGTCGTCGTACATTTTTCTTTAATAATTACAATTGCAATTAAACATCTAAAACATGTTTTCTTATATGAAATAATACATAACAGTACTATCTATAAAGAAGAATGGTTATCACGGAATATGAATAGATTATGTTGACTTTATTTTCCTTGCATGCGTTTTGATTAAAGATTCAACAATAATAAACGTCTCGCTATCTACTGCTATCCACTATAGTACGACAAGCTGCAAGAGCCACCAAGATCCAATGCATGGAGTTGTCTAATGAACATTTATTTTGTATTGCATAACATATTGGAGACGTCTGTCCCAGGGTTAACTGAATAATAGTTATACTGTAGACGCTAGATTAGGACATATCACAGTCGATACCTTGACCATTAAATCGTATTTGTTAGGACAAAACAACTTTGTTTTCGCTTGACAGGCAGTTCAAACACATTTATAACAGTAGCATCGTAACACAATACTTCAACATACAAGTTGTGAAGCATATAAACAAAGAAGAGACTGCGATATGAATGGTGATCATAACGTGAAAAATACAATTTAGCAGCAGTTTATTGTCTTTCTAACAGAGTTAGATGAAGAAAAATAACGCGATGCCTTACAACTTGATATTACGGAATAATAATGTGGGAAAAGTTAAACATGCCATGATTTATTTGCAATAGTTTAATTTAAAGCAGTCACACATGAAATTGAGGATATAACAGCACTAACTGTCATTGGTTTTGTTTTAACATTTCATCATATATCCCAGAAGAATAAACTGATTAGGAATTGATTGAATATCTTTTGTCAGTATATGTAACGTGTTCATATTTCCAGTTCGCATTATTATAACATAAACAACTAATGTTTCCTCGCGTATTTATACATACCTTGTTGCCACTGTTCCTACACGGTATTGCAAAACTGTCAAATGTCGCTTAAGGGTAGGTATTTATTTTGTTTCAATATCCGGTTTAATACGGTAAGAGTGAGGTTTGGTGCATCCTAGAACCTGACTTAATCCCGACGCGGCATTCTTGCCACTTACCGTGGTGCCGCTATTGTAAACTGATTTATAAAGAAAATAAAAAGATCGGACAGAGAAGGTAGCATTTAAGGAGGACAGCCAACCACAAAACACAGAAACAAACACGCAAACAGACAAACAAGAAGGCAAAAGTAATAATAAATTCAAAATACATTACAAACACAAAAGGGTTGACAATAGGGCTACCGCCTTTGAACGGTCAGTTGCAATGTAGGCCACTGGGGGGGGGGGGGGGGGGGGGGGTTAAACCGGTTATAGGGTGCACCAAACCTCACACTTACCCTACTGTTTCGGCCACAGATTGTTCAAAGGCGTTAGCCCTTTTGTCAACTATTCTATGTGTGTGGTGTCATATCATGCATTTGTTCATATTGTTTGTTTCTGTGCTTATTTTCGGTTCACTGTGAAGCAACATTACCTGTTCGACTTTCTTATCTACTTCTTTGCAAATTGACATCTTCCATACGCAGTTTTAAATTAATGGTTGCTTTACCAATTTTCATGAGAATTTTATTCATACAAATCCTATATCTTTACGTCAGTTTATTGCTTTATTAATGGATTTAACTAGGAATCCCTCATATTGGATATATTAAAGCAAAGTAAATTTCATTTAATAACTTTTCAAACCAATATTTGTTGATATAATCGTATTTACATTGTCTGGTTTATTTTGCCAGACGACTATATAAGCCGATGTTCAACTTGTTTAGTACGAATTTAAGTCCTGTTATCTAGACTGATTGAAACATGGAAAGATGCCACTGATTGGGGCGATGTAGGATTACGAAATACGATCACATTTTGTGATCGGATATCATCAAAGTCTAGACGTTTGTTACTAACAAATCGTATCAGCCTGCATTGTTTGTATTTATCGGGTTCGATGATTTCCAGATTTCCCCTTTCATACATTTTTTAGAGAATGAAACTGTCAGGTAGTATAAACAAGTGGTATTAGATAGCATTCAGTTACATGTATAGGCCAGCTAGTATTATTGAACTAATTTGATAAATGAGTGTTTTCGTTAATCAATAGAAATGCATATGTGGTCATCCTGAATACGATGGTTGCTCGTGGTGGATTTTTATTTTCCTATTTCTACAATGGCTGAGCGAAAATTTTGACGAGAAGAACTATGATCGTTTATACCTTCACAAGCTCTTGCTTGCAATGAACAGACAGTTACTTACTTACATACCGTATTACTTGCTTACTTACGTACATACTTACTTACTTACGTACTTACTTACTTACGTACATACTTACTTACGTACTTACTTAAGTACATATTCACTCACTCACTCACTCACTCACTCACTCACTCACTCACTCACTCACTCACTCACTCACTCACTCACTCACTCACTCACTCACTCACTCACTCACTCACTCACTCACTCACTCACTCACTCACTCACTCACTCACTCACTCACTCACTCACTCACTCACTCACTCACTCACTCACTCACTCACTCACTCACTCACTCACTCACTCACTCACTCACTCACTCACTCACTCACTCACTCACTCACTCACTCACTCACTCACTCACTCACTCACTCACTCACTCACTCACTCACTCACTCACTCACTCACTCACTCACTCACTCACTCACTCACTCACTCACTCACTCACTCACTCACTCACTCACTCACTCACTCACTCACTCACTCACTCACTCACTCACTCACTCACTCACTCACTCACTCACTCACTCACTCACTCACTCACTCACTCACTCACTCACTCACTCACTCACTCACTCACTCTCTCACTCACTCACTCACTCACTCACTCACTCACTCACTCACTCACTCACTCACTCACTCACTCACTCACTCACTCACTCACTCACTCACTCACTCACTCACTCTATCACTCACTCACTCACTCACTCACTCACTCACTCATACATTTGTTTGTTTTTACCGTGACGCAGCTGACGCAGACTTTGTGTGGAGTATTAGAGTATACCATATCCCTTAAATCACGCGATGTCCCCAGGTGTTATTTGAAACAAATACTATTATACTTACCCTTTGGTAAAAAGCTATGCCATCTGTTCGTCCTTTGTATCCGTGCTAAAAATAACCATACGACTCTGTACACTACCCTTTTTTATTTTAATGCAGGCATTCATGACTTTGTTAATTGACATGTTGCATACATTGTTGTAATACTCAAACTAAACAAAACATGATTATTGAAGCAGCTAACACGAGCGTAGAGGTGCGTGTTTAGGAGGACACATATTTGGGAACCATAGCTATATTCCAGTTAATTATATCGTTTATCTTTATTAAGGTATGTGATGGCAAACACAACAGAATATCATTGAAAAATTATGCTTTACATTCTATGCAACACATATGTAGTTATACCAGAATATCGTGTCATTGACTACTTTCGTTTGCTCAATAAAATACAAATTTGCATTCATAAGGGGATACTGGCAGTTCATTCATTAATCAAAATAACATAACAGTAACACAAGTGTAACAATGACTTTGTTGCATTATATTGAAATACCTGGTACGGTTTATATTCAAGTATAACTAAAATGTAAAGTCTTTGTCAGAAACAATGCACACACCTAACATGTGGTTTTGTTATCATTACATTCTCTTACATGTAACTATTTTAAATCGAAAAGGATTTGAAAGGAGAAATTTGTAAAAGGAACAACATTTTATTGTGCTTTACTGATAAAGCAAACAGAAAGCCCCGAGCTGCTGGATTATTTGCGAATTTTACGAATTAGGCAACAACACTTCTCAAGCCAAATATAAATGAAATACAATCGGTATTCAGTTTACTAATGAAGCGATCCGTAGTATACGAATAAGGATTGAATATTAGAAAACACCGCGTGGAACTTTCTAAAGATAAGTTATTGATCATTACAGAAATTATTACAAAAATTATAGATTATCCTTTTTACGTCATCGTTGCAATTGGAAACATAACATACATAGACATGAGCACGTATTAAGTACAGTAGCAAGACAGTTGTACGAATTGCAAATTAATGCTTGCTTTAACTATAGGCGTGTTGTTAGCCATAACGTTCATGTATTGCTAAGAATATTTCACGCGTCCATACTCGTTCTCCTTAATCGCAATGTGTACGATTTCCTAAAACCGAAACAGTACATAATAATCGGAATGTATTGTAACTAAACGTTTGCACAATCATAAAACACATTACATTAATGTTGTTGCAAATAAAAATGTATGGTACTAACTGGACACTCTTTCAAATTCAGATGCTTACATTCTCAAATAATTCTGCATTGCGTTGTAGATATAAAATCATTTCTCAGGAATAAGTGGTCTGAATATTGTTACTATTAAAAGTAGCTTGTTTGTAAAATATGCAGTTTTATAATCGAATCGATATCACCCTAATACATTAGCATGTAGCGCCGTATCACTACCCGTCATCAAGCCCATAGTAATACGAAATATAACACCGACCGAAATAAAATATAATTCATATGTTTACGTAAACAATACAGACTAACAGCAATGTTCTAAATCTTTTCGTTTTTACATTCAAACAGTGACAGCCAAAGTTAAAAAACATATTTCTTTTTTACAAAAAACGATCACCGATATAATGCAGTATTTTATTGCTTATCATAACATAAAAGAAGACAACACCAGACATACTGGCGAATATGTCATTATTGTTCCTGATGATGCCCTCTAATGACATCTAACATTTAGGATCTAAAACACAATTAGTTGAGATACAGATCCATGCAGTCTAACATCAATAAGGTAATCACTTAAACTTATATTAAGCTGGAAAGTTCCCATGTTGTAAGGGGATGCAACTCATCAGAAACATATCCTCATAGACAGCACACTGGCAGTTGCATATGTTATCCCGTTTGATATATAATGAATACAACATTAACCTGACTTATATGGTGATGTGTTTTATGAACTTCGTAAGATTGGTCATGATCACTTTCATACTATCTTTGTTAAACTTTTTAAAAAGTTTATCAAAAGAGGTTATGACCCTATCGTTTTGCAACGTACTGCATGCTTGGTGGTGGACCCTTTTACAGTTCGCCACTATGCTTTCCTCTTTAATTGTACGATGACCGGACAGGCTGTGGACCCTATGATGACGCCTACCTAAAGCCAATTGGGACGGTGGCGTTTGATGTTTGTGTAACAAGATGGACCAAGTGGAGACAACTCACCAAGAGCGAATCAAGAATAATTAAATTTACAAATTTATTTACAACAAGATGAATATATATACGAATGAATACAAATGACAAAGTAGAATTATCAAAGTTTTAAATCATGTTTAAAATGATGTTCACTGCACGTTAGTGCAAACTGTTCGGTTTTAATCAGACTGAATATCTGATATCTGTAACTAAATACGGATAATTCACAATATCGAAATCAAAATCATCCGTTTTATAATACATTTTAGTTATCAAAACTCCATTTTCAATTGAAAGATATAAACCAAATCAAAACAAAATGCGAAACGTTAGCTTTATTGAGTTTTAGTTCAAGAGGATAAATGTTAAGCACCATAGAAGAAAAGAAAGGTTTATCAAAATTAAGTATATAATCCAGTAGCGTGAGTTAAAAGCGTCGATGATATCAGCTTGTGTGTCTGGAGAAAGGCCTAACACAAAATCACGTTCGTAGCAATATAACAAATCTGCGACAACGGGTGCACAGTTAGTACCCATTGGCATGCCAACAGTTTGTCTGAAAACGGAATGTCCAAACCTGACAAAAATGGTATCTAATACGAACGATAGTGATTCACAGACATGTTGACAATTACATAAAGTGTAACCGTCAGGATCACTGTTGGTAAAAAATGCAATAGCATTGTTACAGGCTAAAGCATTAGTTTTTTTCCTGACGAAAGTTCTTGTATAAGAGCTATTAGTTTTACTTTTATAAGGTTATTCGCTAAAGTAGTGTTAAGCGTAGACAAATCATAAATAGATAAGTATGACAATGGAGGTAGATTACGCAGTGTGTTAAGAACCTCGCCAGAATTTTGTATTGACTAAAATAAATTGATACCAGAGTTTTCATAGGCTTTCTCATAATACCTTTTTACATGCTCTTTAACCACAGTGAGGCAGATTTCAAAGGTTTGTAGATATTGGTAGTGGTACATGCACTAGTGTTGCAATGACACGGGCTTTATAAGGCTGTTTGTGTAATTTAGGGATCCAATAGAGAATTTATTTTGCTTCTCGTCCAGTTTGATCCCAAACTTGGAAATATGTGCTATATGGTGAAGTTTGGTTATAACTGGACTGGAGAAGTGTTAGCACGTTAAAACAATTGCCGACGGGCGTCGAAGAAGAGCAGTCCAACTAGCTCACTATCTGCTGCTCATGTGATCTAACTGAATACAATGCAGCATCCTTTTTTCCACCTACGCAATGTTTCTTTGCATAACGCGACATTTGTCACGAATTGATTACATCTTGCAAATTTAATAACATTGCAAACAGGATAACGCGCGAATGATTGGCCGAACATAGGTTGAATGGCGGTAATCGTTTTTACAGAAAGGTTTTGAGAAAATAATTTTATTTCAGGAAATTGCATTCCGGCGGAACCGTCTGCTTCATTTCAACGCAAGGCTGACCGGCTTTCAATTTTTGTCAACGGTGAATCCCTCAATAAGGTATATTCTGTTACTGCCCATCAAATCAGGACAGGTATTCTCTATTAGATTAAATATAATACTAGTCTATACTTTGATGAGCTTAGCGCATTGTACTGGAGACGCTATTACTTAAACTTAGTACCGCTTTATCATGTACGCTATTGACCAGTAAATAAATAATGTCTAGACATAATAATGAATGGTCATATATAGCCTTTTCGTTTGACAATCGGCTACCCACTTAGAAATTGAAAACAAATAATCATTCAACATTTCCTGATCCATTCGATGTAGCATTGTACAGACCGCTGCAATAGTTAACAACACAGCATTTCATAGTAAATCCTTGATTTACACAATGATATTCAGTTTTAAATCAGTGGCAACACTTTATTTCTCTGTTTGCGACACTGGTCATTATGATATTCCATCACATGACCACATATGGGAAGCGATGTGGCATTATGGTTGTGTAATTGAATGTAGTTACAATGTATAGTAATGTGTTTAATGTACCGGTGTCATATACTTTAACGGCGTTAGCTTGCTAAGGCTCCATCACCGTATCCGTCGGTTCTGATTGTTGTGTATATATAAACAATCGGAGATATACAACTTATACTTGATTTGCAGGTATACGATTGTTTACAGTATCGAAAAATTCGTTTAATTATATATGTTAATTATATGTACGCGCAGTTGTTGCTTTCTGTTTGACGTGGTCGGCAAGAACTCAAAATAATAGAACCGGGACAAAAGCGTAAACACCGTTGTTTACGGTCGACCACAACCTATACCGCTGTTAATTGTATATTGGAAGCTTCGTTTTTATTACCAATTTATTCTAGAAATAACTTTATTGTTGACAAATGTTTAATCACATACAGTCATGACATAACAGTAATGGCATTTTGGTTCTGTCTATACGCGGTATCTTGCCCGAGTTGCAGGCTGTTTATGTACTTGTGTGTTTTGTCAGAATGTCAGACTGTGTTTCTGTGTGTGTTTGTGGTTGACTGTCGTCCTTGAATGCCGCTTGTCCTGTTCGATTTGTATATATATATTATGTATATTCTAGAAAAAAAACGGGTGTAGAATAGCGTCTTCTCTACTACTAGCCCAAACAGACCATGGATATTTAGCATATCATGTACGTATTTATCATAAATTATTCTGCTTTATGTTAAGTAGGCGGTTCATGCACCTCTCCATTCGCGATCCGTAACGGGCGACCTCTTTCTCCATTAGAGATCCACAACGGAGCGACCTCCTTCTCCATTTATGATCAGTAACCTAGAGACCTTCTTGGCAGTCATGCTTTTGGAATAGTTGAAACTCAAATTATTATTTTTACCTCGACATTTTCGATGAAAAAAAAACATAGCTATTGCCACCACTTGATCATCCTCTGCGTCTGCGTCCGGTTAACGTTTTGGTTTTGTATGAACGCTTGTATCTAGAAGACTACTTTACATAGTGGATTGAATATATTCGGCATCATTAGACAGCATCATAGAGCCATGTTTTATAACTCATGCTTCTATTTTAACAAAAATATGACCCTTGTTATACTTTGACAATTTGGTTAAAGTTTTATACGTAATCTTAAAACTACTTTACGTAATTGATTGAAACTTCGAAAATGTGTTCAACATTATTAGACAGCATAATTTCACGGCAAGGATCTACAACTTTTGCTTTTATTTAAACAAACAACATTATGGCCCCTTGTATATTTAGAAAAAAATGGTAACAGTTGTGTTTGTAAGCATGCCAACTAGTCTTTTTCTACATTGAACGTTTTCATAATATCTTAGAATCTCCTTCAATAATTCAAAGACACATAATACATGCAATGACTTTCATATGGAGAAATGAGAAACAAGTGTCATAGTTCGGCTTTCAACTAAGTTCCCCAGTAAATGAACACATTCTCGAAATTCGAGCGTCTTCACTGTGCTTCTTCTTTATAATCCTTACCGACACACTTCCGTGTCAACAGTCCTGTCAGTATGCTGATTTGTAATCAATTATGCATAGTCAAGTCGTCGAATTGTTGCTTTAATGGCTCATACACATTCGTTTGATAAGATGTCCGATCAATACGTATATGCATTAATTATAAAAATGAGATATAGGGTCCTATGGTAACCACAGCGTCCAAACGCAGTGGCATCGTAGGTAAGGACTGTACTGCAAACAAGGAGCAATATTTAATTATTTATACAATGACAAAGACACAATATAACCGGGGGAGTGGTGAAGACAGGCTTACCGACTTGGAATGGTCAGTAGGCAACTAGGCCTACAGGTTAGCTTGAATCGGTTTAATGTGTAAAAAATCCTCGCTGTTATCCTCTCCTCAGCACCCAAATAGACAAGGCAGTGTAAACAAAACTTCATCCCATCAAAAGGAATTCTATAACAATAAAGTCCACATCCATAGAAACTAACAAAAACACTAAGATGTGGTAAAGCTATAACATACGAAATAATAAACATTTCAGGATGTATCCAGAATTGTACTGAACAACAAAAGCAGTTGCAGCCAAAGAGAAAAAACAATCTAGGGTACGACCAGAAAATCCGAATGACTAAAGTTCATGCACCTACCTCCCTTAGTCGGGGTTTCTGTAGGGGCAATCATAGAGTCCCAACAGGTTGTCCAATCACCGCACAATGGGAAAGGGAAACGTGGTGATTGACTGTAGAGGGGTCAATAACTAAACTTTAATACCAAATGGTCGTATCCGTTTCTTCCCGATTAATTGTTCAAAGTGGTCAGGAAACCCGCTAGATGCCTTTAACTTTCGAAGATTAAAATGTCCATAAAATTAGGGTTGTGATATTACTAGTCACAGAAGTGTTTTAAGGTTGGGGTTGAGGGCGTGAGCGGTACGGACCCAGTTGCGTTCAAGTACCCCAACTAAATGCAGAACGAACGCTGAACGAACGGAAAATGAACGCAGAATGAACGCAGAACGAACGCAGAATGAACGTTGCAAGATCTATATTTTAAAAATGCAGTTCGTCCGTCGCGTTCGTTTCGTTCGTTTTCAGCGTTCAGCGTTTTAAAAAACGAACGATGAATGCATTTTTTAAAACGCTGTAAACGAACGGAACGAATGAAACGAACGCAACGAAACGAAAAAAACGAACGCAAATGCATTTCGCTATTTCGGATAACTTTCAATATTATCCTTTTGAGTACATAATTGAAGTCTCGATTTAAACGAAGTGCGTTTTGCAGTATTTTAATATAAAGTAATACACTTTGTAAATATTGTTTTTTAAGCACGATTACACACTTTCATTTTTTACTGATTTAAAATAGGAAACGTATTTATTGTATAGCACAAACGTTAAATCATTTCATTATAAAACTGAAATAATGTTGGTAAAATCAGACGGCATATATTTATAAAGTGTCAAGTATGTTATATTTTTGATGAAAATCACATAAACCCAGGAAGAAAACAGAATAATCATCAATGTGCACCACCTAATAATGTCAACCAAAGGACACATTCTTCAACAGTATCACACAAATTAGTCGCCGACTCGTGTTAAGAATCGCATGGCTGGATATCATACATAGTTTAATCGTCAGAAATGTTGCGATTGGTAAACGCTGAAAGAAACAAACGCAAATGCATTTTCTCCGTTTGTGCATTTAAACGCACACATTATGTTGTGTTCGTTCCGTGCATTTACATGCACGCATAGTTTCGTTTATAAACGCTGAATACTTTCAAAAACGCAAATGGTTTGCATTTTAAAAAATGCATTCATAAAAATGAAATGCAAACGGAATGCAAATGGAGCGCAAACGGAACGCAAACGAAACGCAAACGGAATGCATTTTTCGGATACTTGAACGCAACTGGGTTTGTAGCTAGCATATTTCACTACCTCTCATGAACAGTCTCAATCAAACCGAGACTGCAAACTTTCGTATGTGTCGTTTTCGGCTGTTTCCAAAGGTCCATTATCATACTCTTTTATATTTCTCGAGTATGTTTTCGTTGCGGCGTAGAATTTTGAAAAGGATCTATGTCGATCATTGAAGTCTATAACATCATTACAAGCTCTAGCAACACGAATGAGCTGGGAGATATAAACCCCATATGATGTAGCACCAGGTTATACCCATCCAGTTGTGGATATTTAACGATGTTTAAATGAAGTCTGCCCTCTTATCATTGCTTTTATCATGTATTAAATCATTAGAAATTGAGAGATGAAGATCGAGGAATGCCCCTTCAGTATCCGAACTGTTGGCTTTATTCAACGTGAACATTGGTGGATAAATGTTAGTAACCATATGAGCAAAGAACGGATTATCAATATTGACTATGTAATCTAGTTACCGAAATGCATTATTAAACGCATCAGTAACTTTACTCTGGCTAGCCGGTGACAAACTCAACATAAAACTATTTCATAGCAGAAGAAGAAAAATCTGCCATACGTTTATAAGTTTATTAAAATTAATAGTGTCACGAAAGGGTACATCTGTAGTCCGCTGGTATAATTGGATACACACTCAATAATAACGTTGTTTTGTGTATAAAGGAAGTCGCAAAATCCGTACAATTGCCTCTTTTGACGTCTAGGAAGTGTCGCAAGATGACCTGAGTGTTTGGGACTAACTCAGGAAAAAATCAATGTCGGTGACTTCACTTACATCGGGTTAATGCATTTTTTAAAATATGTTAAATATATATACAATTATCAAGAAAAGCAATCGAATACACAGATCAAATATGAAAAAAGACTATTCTCACGAACGCATAAGACGTTCGTAGTATCAAATATGAAAAAAGACTATTCTCACGAACGCATAAGACGTAGTATCACAAAAGTTAATAGTGAATATGTCGACTGTTTATATATATGAAACGCAAGTGTTGTTGAAGTTACAACAATGCTGATGATCCGAAACTTGTCCCGGGGGTTGCTGTTCCTAAGACCAACTGACCATGTTGTCAAGGTAGGGGGACCGTCACCACCAGTTCATTACGTTATGAATCACCTAGAGGCTTGGCTCCACTACGGGAGGCTTAGGCACATATCGTCTGTGAATTTCACCCTTTCAAAGGACTGTTTCAATCGAAGCAACTTTCATCATTCCCCGCCACGACTGGAAAACAATGCGCTTTATAACCTAACGTTCAGTTCCGCCCAAACAATCATTTCCCATGCTCAGTCCGTGACCCAGTGGCAACAGACGCAATTTTCATATCTACACGAAAGGACCCTTAAACAGTTTGCCATTTCGATAGATAGATTGTAAAATATCTATATTTTTACATGCATTAACGCACATAAAAAAATAATGAACTGCCCGCGAAAGCTCCGACAAAAACGCTATGAAAATGCTCGCGTTACCGTTGTGCATGAACATATCATGTAACTGGTGAATATGTTTCAACTGAACAAATGGATTATTGTTTTATTGGGATGACAATAGGGTATGTGTGAGGTTTGGTACACCCTACAATATTTTTTGAACCATCAGCGGCCTTTTTTGCCAGTGACCGTTTCAAGGCGGTAGCCCTATTTTCAAGAAATGTAAAAAGATCGGACAGGGAATCTAGCATTCAAGGAGGACAGTCAACCACAAAACACAGAAACAAACACGCAAACAGACAAACAAGAAGGCAAAAATAATCAATGCAAACGACATCACAAAACAAAAGGGTTGACAATAGGGCTACCGCCTTGGAACGGTCAGTGGCAAAGTAGGCCGCAGGGGGTTTAAACCGGTTCTAGGGTGCATCAAACCTCATACATACCCTACTGTCATCCCATTAAAACAGGACAGTGTAAATAAAAAAATCCCCGCCATGATCTAATCTCTAACCAACAAGGCAGCATAAATAGGCACAATAAGTAAAAAGAAATATAAAAAGATCGGACAGGGAAAGAAGCATTCAAAGAGGACATTCAACCACAAAACACAGAAACAAACACGCAAACAGACAAACAAGATGGCAAAATCAGTAATAAATGCAAAGGACATCACGAACACAAAAGGGTTGGCAATAGGGCTACCGCCTTGGAACGGTCAGTGGCAAAGTAGGCCACTGGGGGTTTAAACCGGTTCTAGGGTGCACCAAACCTCACGCTTACCCTACTCATCCCATTACATTAAAACAGGACAGTGTAAATAAAGAAATCCCCGCCATGATCTAATCTCTAACCAACAAGGCAGCATCAATAGGCAATGTAAGTAAAACACAAATATGCTCGTGTAAATATAATACAAAAAACAATAGCCTAGAGAGCCACAATGAAGGTACTCAATGACTTGGCAGAAGCCAGAGCAACAAGAGAATAAACCATTAAGGGCACGACAAGAAAGATCATAGACAAACACCAAACGCCACCGTCCCAATGGGCTTTAGGTAGGCGTCATCATAGGGTCCATAGCCTGTCCGGTCATCGTACAGTTAAAGAGGAAAGCATAGTGGCGAACAGTTACCCTTGTGTGTTTGTGATGTCTTATTTGATCTTTTATTCAATTTTAAATGTTCTTTGTTTCTGTGTGTGTTTGTGGTTGACTGTCGTCCTTGAATGCTACTTTTCCTGTTCGATTTTTATATCTATATTTAGCATGTGACTGACAGATGTCGTCAAGTGCTTACTAGAGCTATGTACGACCAATTCGCTCTACTCAAGATTATTTTGTGACAATATCTTCCCACTTAAAGGAAGTGCTACACTCTTTAAAATTCAACAAAAGGATACTTACAATTTACACGTTATTGTAGTATTAAGTCTTCCTAGCAAAACAGCAACCAAACGAACAAGCTGATCCTCAAGTGCCAAGACAATGCTGCATTATTAATAACATTAAAATTTCAACAATATTTTCCAGTTGTCGTAACATACACTGCTATTGTACAACACACTGCCATACACCATTATACTATTGTACTCTACTATTGTATTAAACCCTGCCATTATGTGCGGCGACTTAACTAGTGCGCCCCAATATTGTCCTTACCTCGGATCGCTTTAATTTTAATACAGTAAGGCTGAAGAGTCAGTGCCCACCTCATGAACCTACTGTTGGCTACCTTTGCCTTGTTCATATAAGCTAATGGTCGGTGGTCAGTCTCCAAGACAAATTCCTTACCAAAAAGATATCGGTGGAATGTACATTCCCCGCCACGACTGGAAAACAATGCACTTCATAATCCAACGTTACGCCCAATCCATCATTTCCTATATTCATTCCGTGACACACGTGGCAACAGACGCATTTTTCATATCTACACGAAAGGACCCTTAAACAATGTTGCCCTATAGAGAAAAAGATTGTAAAATACCTATAATTTTACATGCATTAACGCACATATAAACTTAATGAACGGCCTTGCCTTAGCTCCGAAAAAAAAAGCTATGAAAATGCTCGCTTTCTCGTGGTACATGATAATATTATGTAACTGGTGAATTTATTTCAACTGAACAATGGATTAGCATTTGACTTACAGATGTCGTTAAGTGCTTACAAGACCAATACGCTCTACTCAAGATCATTGTGTTACACAGTTTAAATAACTAATTATACTTTCTCATATAAAATTTATGCATTTGAATTGGCATTTTTTCTTTTGAAAATTAAGGGAAATAAGATTTTAGAAGTTTAATTTCTAACAAGTATTGCTACGCTGAGCAAATATTTATAGTAGCATCGATTGTTATTTCGGTTTCATGAAGTCGCGGATATGAAATATGGAGACTTAAGTTCTAAAACAGATTATGAGCTTGGATGTCAATATTAGCAATTATTATTAGACTTGAATGTGTTTTATAGTATCTAGTAATTGCATTAGCTTATCAATTGAAGAATTGCATCTGAAATTATATTTAAGATATTTATAATTCTAAACTATCGTTGCCATGAGTGTTTTGAACTTTCAATCATGTATGTTTAAACTTAAACGTTTTAACATTGTCATTTAGCATCTTTATTTTCGTATGGCGCCTGTCTTTCCACGTTTTTCCCTCGCATGTGTGAACAGGTTATGTATAACATTATGTAATTGCTGTGGCTATCTCCTTATACTTTGTCAAACTAATTTGATTTGTTCAGCCTTACACAGTGAATAGCTTTAGTAAAAATGAAAACGTTTCATTATAATAAATGCTTGACTATTGGTTTAATTGGTTTTGCTGTCAACTGGAAGGTGTTAAGTACATGATAAGTGGTATAGTGTGTAAAACAACATATATAAAACATTATTTCGAAAGATATTTTCTGATTCCTGTTATCAGTGATTTAATATTTATGATGATATGATAAGTCGAAATTATGCAATTTCTTAGACACCAATGGATTAATATTAACGGGGAGAATATAAGCTAGGTTTTAGCAACGTTTGTCGACCGATAATTTACATAAGCTATTTTATCTTTAACTACTGGAGAACATCTCTGCTTCTATACAGAGGGTCTCTGTTGTTTTAGTACCTACTGTCTTTCGAAGCATTCCGTTTCACTGGCAGGTCTCAGTGGCTTATTTCTCGCATTGTCTTTCGAAGCATTGCGTTTCACTGACAGGGAGTGAGTTTGCTGGGACACTGGTATCTATAAACTGACGAGATCAGTGTAGAAATCAGAAGGTCTTCACATCAGCGAGGTTCCATCCCGTATGGTCTCCGAAGCATTGAGGTTTCCCAGACAAGGTGAATAAAAGCGGTTGGGACATTGGTGTGTAGAACAGTCCGACGAAAGCCAGAAAGAAGTTTAAAACTGAACGTAGGCTGCAGCTTCTTATACGAGACAGGCAAGCTGTGACAGCAACTTAAAACTCCAGCTAAAAAGACATTGTCACCTTACTATCGACCCGTAAAAACAGTTCATTAGCAATAGGGTTCAACAGTCGCTAGACAGTAGGTTCAACCAAGCTCTTGACATACATAAAACTATATTTGAATGCACACAACGTGTCAATGCTTGTGTAACGGTAGAGCAGCTATACTTCATTCGGCAGGTCATGGGTTCATAGTACGAACTGTGCACCACTTTTCGCAGAGTTATTTTTATATTGCTATGAGAGAGATTTCATGATGAGTCTTTCACCAGATACCAAGGCAGATATTATTGAAGGCTTAAATGAAACCTCTCGTATCAGGATGACATATTGAACATTGAAAACCATTTTTTTTCTACTGTCTAAAAATAAATAGCCTAAAGATCTTCAACTAACAAAGCTACTATTTCTGATACTAACGCTTCTTTTCTCGATTTACACCTCTCTATTAAAATTGGTGAAATAATAACAAAATATAGGACAAGAACTGTGATAGTGTTAATTATCCCCGAGTAGATGTTCCCCGAGCAACTTCTTTTGGGGTATACGCGTCTAAACTTATTATTTTTTCTAGAGCTTGTACTCGAGTTGAGAACTTTAATATTTGTAATCTTTGTATAAATAAAAACGTACTCCATCAGGGATACAGTTACCATAAACTTCGTAAAAACTTTGCAAAAGTGTAATATCGTAACCCTGATCTTCTTTCCAAATATAAAAGTAATTTAAGAACTCTTCTGCGACAAAGACTATCACAACCTGACTTATATGGTGACGTGATTTATAAACTTCGTAAAATCCTTGGTCATGATGACTTTCATACTATCTTAGTTAAACTTGTTAAAAGGTTGATCAAAAGAAGTTACGACCCTATCATTTTGCAACGCACCGAATGCGTGGTGTTTTTGGGGTTACTGTGTTCTGTGAATGCTGCATTTCCTGTTCGACTTTTATTCTTATTATTTTCCATCCCCTGAAGGTCAAATCTAATACTTTATATAAATTTGAATAGTCGCTTCATATCTTGAGTTATACATATTCTGTATATTTACTTCTAGACAGTCTACGTACGTGTGTAGTTGAGATGTGGTATACTTATATAATTGCATATTAATACACTTCAAAAAGTGTTAAAATAATGTTCACCCAAACAAACATATATCCTCTATTTACTCACAAAAAAAAAAAAAATATTCTCTATTTATGTTTGTCACGCGCGTGCGACGCCTGACCATGGTTGCGTGAGCGATTCTTTCTCGTCTGTTATAGTGAAACAGGACATGCGCTTCTTAAAATTGAGTGTTCCTATTGATCTCATCATCATAATGAAGAAAAAACACAGCATATCATAGAAGAATCACTGCATATCATAAGAAATGCACCACGTATAAAACCGTTTGTACCGAATATAATGCAGTTGAAACCACCAAATATAAAGACGTATCCATCTCGTATTTTAAAATATGTACCACATATAGTCAACAGACGCACTGCATATAAATACAAACCTATTTCATATAATGTTCAAAGTACCCCATATATTAGATAAACTACTGCACATAATAATAAATGTACTACATATCGCCCCCTTAGAGGTAAAAGGTGCTATGTGCATTTTTCATTATTTCGAGAAAATTGCGTTTAAAGGTTTAAGGACTTGTGAACAATCAGGATTTTAATTCTAAGAAACGAAACTAAGCACATATTTGGGATTATATTTCTACTATTTATTAATCATATTTTAACCAATAATAAACCAATAGTTCAATCAATATAATCTATTTTGTACATAGCACCTTTTTCCACGGACCAATTTTCAAAGAAAAATTGGAGTAAAAGGTGCTATTTGACACATAGCCCCTTTTGCTGCAAACAAAATGTGTGAACACATTTTATTCTTGAAGCAAAAAAGGTGCCAGGTACTTCATAAAATTCAAATGTGTGATCTGTTTCTTAACCTTTCTGATAGGAAATGGCTATGAAACAATACGCCTGCATAACATGTTCTATTTTGACTTCTATTTCGATATACTTCTTATTTACACTCCACTGTCTACAGTTTTTTTTATCATTTACTGGCCTTTACTCAGAGTCGTCTTCATCTGAGCCAACTGGTATTGTGTCTTTTGTTTTGGCATTTGTCGCCAAAGACATAAAGTACCAATGAATGTCATCGGGTATTATTCCCTTCGTACACAGGCTGATTAAGTCTGCCTTCTTCTGTGTTGAAATAGGCAATTTGGAACAATATCATAAGTCCATTTCTGCAAATACTGAGGGAGAACTTTGTTCCTTAAAAAGCAGAAATGTGTTTTGATTTTCATGAAATTTTCGCTGTTAAAGGTATAGTTGAGAAACAGTGACTTTGGTTCATTTTGGTGAACTTGAATCCAGCGCACGTGGAGCCAGTTCACCTGTATTTCCAGAGTGGTCGCAGTTCTTTCTAACAAATGCTTTGAAGTCAATTACAGTCATATTTCAGAGGGATGGTTATATATGGATTTGTTTTCCGAGACATACAATCACAGTACTCCACTCAGTCCACTGTGATGGAACAAAAACGGACGTCTTTCTTTTCGAAGTTTCAATTTCTGAATGTACCGAGTCACTTTCCATTTGGCTATGACCGCACTGAAGGAATTTGTGATTTAAAGTCTTAAGTTGTGGTATCTTTGAAACAGTATACAGGTAGGAAGCAGCTACAAACTGGTTCCTATTTTGCCCCCCACACGTATCAGAATAGTATGTTACCTCTTCTATTGTCGCAGAAGAGCAGACAGACTGAGTGTTTTTCATTAAACATGTGGCAATTTCACATGCCCCTCGTTTTCAATACGTTTCATCCCAGAGATGACAAGTTGTATGTTTGTCCCCTAAACAGTAAATTGTTAGATTATAGCAACACAACTTTCTTGAATAATACAATTTGCTGCCAAGGGAACATGGCGTTATGAGAACTGCCTGTAGGTCAAAAGTTGCCACATAGTGCTTATTGTGTGTTTGCGACAGTATTTTATCTCGCTCCTTTTCTTCTCTTGCTTCGACTTTTCTTTCTTGGTGAATTGTGTATTCATGTTGGAGTTTGTCAGTCACAGTGCCCGACTTCTGATGTTTTTAATAATTTGCGCATAAAGAACACTGGTCATTCTTTGGTTTGAAAAAAGACAAATTAAAGTCTTCACAGAAGACCTGACGACATTTGCCTTTTTTACAGGTTTAATTCCTTTCTTTTTGCATAGAGGATCCACATCATTTTTATATTCAAGTATTGGGCTAAATAATTCTTTTTTTGTATTTTTTCTGGCATAGTGGGATTCCATTCTTGTAAAAGAATTGATATGTTCACGATCAAAGTTTATGCTTTCATCACAGATTTTTGAAGACGGTGTTTTACGGCCTCGCATATCAACACCGCAAAATGTCCCATGTTGTTTTCTACCTAATGTATAGGAATCCGTTTTCTTTCCGATATCGAGTGTTTTTAGAAAAAAATCTTTGCGAACACGTTCACGCTTATTTCCAACGCCTAGGAAATACTTCAAGAAAGTCTGCCTTTTCCCTGTCCTTTTTCGACTTAGTGTTGCTTTCGAAACCATGTCACATATAAAACACCTCTGCCGTTTATAGCTTGGGAGAGCATAGTATGATCAAACATTGCTTTTCGTTCATCTTCATTAAATTTTGTGCTACACTTAAACCTGCATTTTGCACAATTTTGTGGTTTAAGCACTTTTTCTGCAACAGTTTTTCCTGTTTTTGAGGTGTATGGTTTGCCTTCACATTTTAGTTTCTTACGGTTGTTAGAGTTCCATTGCATTTCATTTCTTTTTTTCTTTCTGCTTGATGTTTTTTCAATAGGACTCTGGTAATCAGCTCTTGTATGTGGGGTTGAACGAGCAAGCACCGTGTTCTCGTTTAATTCTGTATGTTCGGATGCACTTTTTTGTGGAGTAGGTCCGAGTCATCTTGGGGATGTGTTGTCTGTCTAATTGTTGAACTCTCCGTTATTGGTTGTGTTGCTTCATAATGTTCTTCGTTTCTAATAGCTAGGTATGATATTTCAATGCATCGGAGACTATCCCTTTGTTCTGCCTCTTCAGAAGGCTTTACATCAATGACAGGGGTTGCCAGTGAACTGGAGTATATGCGTAGTGTAAAATTAAACTTGTCAGCAACTGCTAAAGGTAAACAATCAGCAATATTAGCATTCCATCCCTCACTTCTACGTAGAAGCTCAATATTTTCTTTAAATGTTTAATAATAATAATAATAATAATAATAATAATAATAGACTTTATTTACAGAGGGTAAGCACATTTAGTTACAAAACTAATCTTCCATGTGGCCCTCTATTATTTACACATTTACAATACTTATTGGCAAATTGGTTACACATAATGAATAAGAGAATAAGATATCAGCAGCCAGCCTCACAAACCATTGTATATGCAGACACCTCCCATTCAGCTTCTGTCCACAGGCCTGCTCATACATTAGATTTCAAAATACTCAAACTCACAAATAATAATAATAATAATAATTAAAAAACATAAAACATGCACACAAAAAACTGATGACATAACATATATGTAGATAACTGAAAACATAGACAAACAAAAAAAAAAGAAAAAAGAAAAAAAAAGAAAAGGATATTAATTTTTTGAAAAACAATAATAACAAACACACAAACAAGCAAACAAAGCTAAACGCTAACACTTTCCAACGTATTTACATACAGTCATACTGTATGATGTACATATCTAACTCCCCTATATTCTCTAGTATTCTATTTACAAAATGTTCAAACCGAAAATTAAATATTCTGAACTCAAATAATTTCAGATTTAGATATATTATTCGCAGTCTTTAATATCAGTCTAGATGTTTTTTAGTAAAACATTAATAACTTTATGATGTTTGATTTATCCATTTAATGAAGTTACAATGAAAAGAATCAACTGTTTTCAAGCTTTTTAAGTTGTCTGGCAAGCTATTCCAAAAGATTGGTCCAGAATATGTAACACTTTGCTTGAATATTTCTTTCTTTGGTTGTGGGGGGATAAAATTATGGGCTGTTTCTGATCTCAAAACAGGTAATTTTTCATTTGCTGTTCGACGTCTGAACATTTCATTTACATACTGAGGGGTTTCAGATCTGTATACTTTAAACATAAACTTTGCTTTTCGCAGATATAATCGGTCAAATACTGTTAATATTTTTAATTCTTGCATGCTTTCTACTACATTCTCAACATTATAGTCCAATATTATCTTACATGCGCGTTTTTGTAAACGGTAAATTCTATCCAGGTGTATTTGTGATGCACCTCCCCATACAATATTACAATAATCTATACCAGTCTGATCTGCCTCCTCTGATTTCACACTTAGAAACTTACTGTATCTTGCAATGTTTTCTATCACTGTCACACATTGAATTTCTAAATTCATCAATGTGTGACAAAATTGAATCATTAAATTTTACACATTTAGCAATTGCTGCGAAAAAGCTATTTCAATCAGCACGGACAGGCACACGTTTCAGTTCATTACTGGCAAGTAGTTGATCCAGCCGATTGATATGTATATGACGGACATGATCTTTGACAGATTGCATCTTTCTACTCAAAACTTTGGCCTTTTCGGTTCCATCAATGTTCTTTCTTCCTTTTAGCCTTCAGTAAGTTGATTTAAATGAACAAACTTTAATACCCTATTATTTTCATAAATGTTTTTTTTTGTTTTAATTGAGCCTGTTTCACACTAAAAATCTCTGTATAAATGCAAGATTAACACAGAATAATGTCATTAGGTAATTAGAACATAATTTGCTTCATACCAGAACAGGTAATGTGATATCAAATCTGTCCACACCAATTATCCTGGTTATTAGCAATACACAAGATGTAAAAATGCTTAGAGGAATAAGGAGCTATTTGCCACTTAGCCCCTTTTATCATGTTTTAAACCAATGCTTTTGAGGTAACAATTTGGGGGAAAAGGTGCTATTTGTCAAATGGCTCCTTTTACCGCAATGTTGTATACACATAACTCCTTTTACCGCACACTACTTTTATGTAAAGCAGATAGCACCTTATGCTTTTTATCAATATCTCCAGATTGAATCAATATGCAATAAAGATTTTTTCTGACAAGAAACATATCATTAAAAGGAATCTAAATATGCCAAAAATACATTTTCTGTGAAAATGTTAGTTAGCACCTTTGACCTCTAAGTGGGCGATAAACTGATAGCTGGACCGCGTTTATCTACTACATGCAATGGTTTATCTACCGCATATAATGATTAAGTTATTGCATATAAATAGTTTTCTACCACATTACCACATATGATTAAAATTACACTGCACATAATGAAAGATCTAACACAAATAAGCGGAATTGAACTACAAAAATAATCGTCAACATCATACGACAGTCATGGCTCTACATACGTATATGTGCTTATTAAAAGTGATGGCTGGCGTGCCGCAGCGTGGTCAGACAAGAAGAAAGGCAATTAAAATAAAGCCCGAATTCGTCACAGTCTCTTCGTTTAATAATATATTGCTATCCGAAAACTTGTATGCGTTATTTTGAAAGAATACCGTAACAATCTTCTCGATTAAACTGTGCACATACTTGTTTCAGTATAGTATGTTGTTTGCGTTATTTTGAGAAAAAAACGCTGTCAAAACCTAATCAAGTTATTTCAACAAAAAATAATCACTGCCCATCGTTGTACAAAGTGCATTCTTCACAGACTGTTGTTAGTCCAGGGGAACTCTCAAGTGATTGACAATAATCGAAAAGAAATTACTCTCTGACCTTGTAACTGACCCTATTACACCATGTGTAAATTCCTGATCCAGACTGCTTTATAGTTTTATGTGAATCAGTGCCGACTCAATGAAAGGTGAACTAAGAATTAAAAAAGTGCAAATAATCTTGCATTAAAATATTTTTATTGGTGAATATAACTGGTATCAATAATGTAATCTATTGAAGAATGTACTACATTGTGTTCTAAACAAGAATGGTAACAACACTCATTTACCAAAAATATCTTGTATGACTATTGATTTTATTGGTATGTATACATTAATTGTTTAATAATAATAATAATAATAATAATAATAATAATAATAATAATAATAATAATATAAATAACAAAATAATAATAACGATAACGAAAATAATAATAATAATAATAATAATAACGATAACGATAATAATAATAATAATAACAATAATAATAATAATAATAATGAAGTTATTAACGAGGAAACTCAGCTGAAAAAGGTCCAATCTTGCCTAAGGACCTCAACAGTAAAATAGTACAAAAAGTCAATTACAATTTTAAAACACATTTATCAGTAAAAAACATACAAAAAAAGTCAATAACATTTGACACGTTTACAATTGCCTGTGAATTCACTGGAATATATTGACAGGCTAAAGAAATACACATATCAAAAAAAAAACATAGATAATTATATTCTGCAAGATATAGCATTAAACTAGCAATAGTTAATACAAACACTAGTAAGTGTTATAATATTTTATTGGGAAATTTTAATTACTTACATTTACAACAAGATTATACCCTACCCCACCATACCCCACGACCCATACACACGTCCACATATAACGGACAGCAAGTAGAGCACAACAGACGTACTCTCGGTAAGATATATTGCTTCCCGAAAATAACTGCCAGGCCGAATATGAAAACCTACTGAATAATAGAGGACCGGAAATAACGTGTTTGCGATATTTTGAAAGAACACTGTAATAACTAACCTAACCAAGTTATTCGAACAAAACTTAATTACTGACCGTCGAGGTCAGACAAGAGGTAATGCAAATAAAATATATTCTGCATTCGTAATATTCGTCATAGTTTCTTCGATTAATAATATATTATTCTCCGAAAATAACTGCTGTGCGAAAAAAAAACAACAGTATTTCCGAAAATAACGTTTTTGCGTTATTTTGAAAGAATAGTGTAATAACCATAACACGTTATATATGTTATATGAAAGAAAAATATTCACCGCCCATCGTGGTTAGACAAGAGGAAATGCAATCAAAGTAACTTGTGTATTCGTCACAGCCGTTTCATTTAAGAATATTTTACTATCCGAAATCTTCTTTTTTGGCGTAATTTTGAAAAAACGCTGTGGTGACCAAATCAAGTTATTTCAACAAAACTTAATCGTTGCCAATCGTGGTAAAAAAGTGCCCTTTTCACAGTCTGTTGTTCTTTTAAGAATATATTGCTTCCCGAAAATAATTGCCTGGCCGAATATGAAAACCTTTTTAATAATAGACGACCTGAAATAACGTGTTTGCGATATTTTGAAAGAACACTGTAATAACTAACCTAATCAAGTTACATGTATTCGAACAGATTACCGGAAAATAACTTGTTTGCGTTATTTTGAAAGAACACTGTAATAACCTAAACATGTTATTTCAAAGATTTTGATATGAATCATATTTAACACATGTTTAATAATAGTTTAATATGCGTAAATAACCATGGTTACATATTTCTATATATATATATATGTTAATCAACAAATGCCCGTCAAAGAATGTCTGACTATCTGAAAACAACTTTTATGAGTTATTTTGAAAGACCGCTGTAATAAACTAAACAAAGCTTAATCACTGACCAATCGTGGTAAAAAAAGAAGAGAATTCGTCACAGCCTGTTGTTCGTGTAAGAATATATTACTATCCGAAAATAACTGCCCGGCCGACTATGAAAACCTATTTAATAACAGATTACCGGAAAATAACTGGTTGGCGTTATTTTGAAAGAAAACTGCAATAACCTAAACACGTTATTTCAAAGATTTTAATATGAATCATATTGGACACCTGTTTAATAATAGTTTAATATGCATCAATAACCATGGTTATATAGTTTCTATGTATATATGTAAATCAATAACTGCCCGTCAAAGAACGTATTACTATCAGAAAATAACGTGTTTGCGTTATTTTGAAAGAACGATGTAATAAACTAAACAAGTTATTTCAACGAAACTTAATCACTGCCCATCGTGGTAAAAAACAATGAATTCGTCACAGCCTGTTGTTTGTTTAAGAATATATTACTATCCGAAAATAACTGCCCGGCCGACTATGAAAACCTATTTAATAACAGATTACCAGAAAATGAATTGTTTGCGTTATTTTGAAAGAACACTGTAATAACCTAAACACGTTATTTCAAAGATTTTGATATGAATCATATTTGACACCTATTTAATAATAGTTTAGTATGCATCAATAACCATGGTTACATAGTTTCTATGTATATACGTAAATAAATAAATGCCCGTCAAAGAATGTATTACTAACCGAAAATATTTTTTTTGCGTTATTTAGAAAGAACGTTGTAATAAACTAAACAAGTCATTTCAACGAAACTTAATCACTGCCCATCGTGTTAAAAAAAGTGAATTTATCACAGCCTGTTGTTCGTTTAAGATTATATTACTATCCGAAAATAACTGCCTGGCCGGCTATGAAAACCTATTCAATAACAAATTACCGGAAAATAACTTGTTTGCGTTATTTTAAAAAACACTGTAATAACCTAAACACGTTATTTCAAAGATTTTGATAAGAATCATATTTAACACATGTTTAATAATAGTTTAATACGCGTAAATAACCATGATTACATAGTTTCTATGTATATACGAAAATCAATAACTGCCCGTCAAAGAATGTATTACTATCAGAAAATGACTTTTGAAAGAACGCTGTAATAAACTAAATAAGTTATTTCAACGAAACGTAATTACTGCCCATCATGTTAAAAATAAGTGAATTCGTCACAGCCTGTTGTTCGTTTAAGAATATAGTACTGTCCGAACATAACTGCCCGGCCGACTATGAAAACCTATTCAATAACAGATTATCGGAAAATAACTTGTTTGCGTTATTTTGAAAGAACACTGTAATAACCTAAACACGTTATTTCAAAGATTTTGATAAGAATCATATTTAACACCTATTTAATAATAGTATAATATGCGTAATTAATCATGGTTACATAGTTTCTATGTATATATGAAAATCAACAAATGCCAATCAAAGAATGTATTACTATCCGAAAATATCTTTTTTGCATTATTTTGAAAGAACGCTGTAATAAACTAAAAAAGTTATTTCAACGAAACATAATCACTGCCCATCGTGGTAAAAAAAATGTGAATTCGTCACAGCCTGTTGTTCGTTAAAGAATGTATTACTATCCGAAAATATTTTTTTTGCGTTATTTAGAAAGAACGTTGTAATAAACTAAACAAGTCATATCAACGAAACTTAAACACTGCCCATCGTGTTAAAAAAAAGTGAATTCATCACAGCCTGTTGTTCGTTTAAGATTATATTACTATCCGAAAATAACTGCCGAGCCGACTATGAAAACGTATTCAATAACAAATTACCGGAAAATAACTTGTTTGCGTTATTTTGAAAGAATACTGTAATAACATAAACACGTTATTTCAAAGATTTTGATACGAATCATATTGAACACCTGTTTAATAATAGTTTAATATGCGTAATTAACCATAGTTACATAGTTTCTATGTATATACGTAAATCAACATATGCCGGTCAAAGAATGTATTACTATCCGAAAATAACTATCTTGCGTTATTTTGAAAGAACGCTGTAATACATTAAACAAGTTATTTCAACGAAACTTAATCACTGCCCATCGTGGTAAAAAAAATGTGAATTCGTCACAGCCTGTTGTTCGTTTAAGAATATATTACTATCCGAAAATAACTGCCCGGCGGACTATGAAAACCTATTAAATAACAGATTACCGGAAAATAACTTGTTGGCGTTATTTTGAAAGAACACTGTAATAACCTAAACACGTTATTTCAAAGATTTTGATATGAATCATATTTAACACCTATTTAATAATAGTTTAGTATGCATAAATAACCATGGTTACATATTTTCTATGAATATAATTATGTAAATCAACAAATGCCCGTCAAATAATGTATTACTATCCAAAAATAACTGTTTTGCCTTATTTTGAAAGAACGCTGTAATAAACTAAAAAAGTTATTTCAACGAAACTTAATCACTGCCCATCGTGGTAAAAAAATGTGAATTCGTCACAGCCTGTTGTTCGTTTAAAGGGGCAAAATTCCCTACCCTGGTATGGAGAAATTGGAGGTGTGTCTTTATCAATTACACCAGCTATGTAGCCTGTCAGTTATAGTGAATGACTCATGTAAACAAATCTCTCTTCAAGCAGACAACATAAAACTGTTGTTAGATATAAGCCAGGATACAGTTTTTTAATCTAACGACTCCAAACTACATAATTTCTGTTTGTTTTATTGGAACTGTGAAAATTTACTTCCCAGTATTATTCATGTTTTCTTACCATGTACATATTTTATTGTATTGTCATCTTTATACTATCCACTGCACTGTGTATGACATAAAACAGAATTGCTATGAACTTTTACACAAATGTAATGTGATGACTTAAATATTTCACAAGTTATCAGTGTTTATGAATGGAAATTAATTGCCAATTATAGTTGGTCTGGAGAAACGGGCTTTATTTACTGCAGAACACAATATATTGTATAATTTGGACATTTATGTTAGGATTACATTGTGGTAGGAATGCATGTTAAAAACTGATGCATAACTGTACACATTATTGTTAGGAATGGCTGAAGATGATGGAGATAATAAGATAAGGAATTACATCTTATATAGGTCTAGTTATGATTAAGGAACATATACATCTCTGAGCCTAAGGAGGGAATATTCAGTGTTCATAGGTGGTGTATAGAAGTGCATTGTGATGCTACTGATTCTGGTGTGTTTCTGATTCTGATGTAAAAATGATAAAGATGAATTGTTATATGGAACACATGAATAGTCACAGATTCAAACATCGCATCTCATAGTATTGCTATGGAGGTTTACACACAAAACTACTGCCAATCTCCATGCCATAATGTGTGTCGTCTGCTGTAAACACTACCACGTGTATTTGTGTACATTTTTCAGTTCATAACCCCACAGGCTCCTCCCCTATGTTTTCAAATATTTGTCAGTTGGGTTTAAACAATTATTTGAAACTAGGAATAAGAGATACTTTTTCGATTTTGATAAGAATCATATTTAACACCTGTTTAATAATAGTTTAATATACGTAAATAACCATGGCAACGTGTTTGTGTTAATTTAAAAGAACACTATAATAACCTTAACACGTTATTTCAACAAAACTTAATTCCTGACAGTCGTGGTCAGAAGAGGTAATGCAAATACATTGTGCATTCGTCATGTTCGTCACAGCCTCTTCGTTTAATAATATATCACTGTCCGAACATAACTGCTTTGCGTTATTTTGAAAGAATATACTGTATATCCGAAAATAACCTGTTTGTGTTATTTTGAAAGAACATTATAACAACCCTAACACGCTATTCATGTTATATAAACGAAACATATTCACTGCCCATCGTGGTTAGAAAAGAGGAAATGAAATCAAAATAACGTGTGCATTCTTCACTTTTTGCGTTATTTTTAAAGAACGCTGTAATAACCTAATAATAGATTACCGGAAAATAATAACCTAATACTAGATTACCGGAAAATAACGTGTTTGTGTTCTTTCGAAAGAACATTGTAATACCCTTAATGTAAGTAAATCATGATAATATCAGTATAAACTGATAAACATGATAAAACTTACTAAATAACATTCATCATCTGTTTCATGCCTTATTCGTGTTAAGGGCTTTAGGCACAGTTTGCAAATCGGTATAGTGTCTTACGGAGAAAATTCAGAGACGATACATGTCTCGAATACTCAGGATAATACCCACGATGTTATCATACCTATTTCCGTTTGCGTTTCTTACAAAAAGTAAAATATACAGATATATAGGCCGTGTGTATAATCCCATAATATTATGATTCATGATGCAAGTTATTTTGAAACTTTCATAATAAAACCACATTTAACGTGTATACTAATTAACGTATATAAAAACACTGAGTATTTGTGATGTCGTTTGCATTTAATATTACTTTTGCCTTCTTGTTTGTCTGTTTGTGTGTTTGGTTCTGTGTTTTGTGTTTGACTGTCCTCCTTGAATGCTACTTTCCCTGTCCGATATTTTTATATTTCTTTACCAGTACACTAATGTACACTATATATTCTATATATAGCGACTGGCTCTTTCTATTTATTTAAACTGTTTACGACCAACATGAATAATACGGATATAAACAGTAGAAAACGAAAATCACCAGGGTGAGAACAAAATCCGTGGCTAATGTACAAACTTGGTATGTCGCTACCGCGAGACAATTACATTTCATACTAATCCCCGCCATCCATTTCAATTTGCATGCAAGTTATTATTGATTTCAAATTAAGGGCAATAAGCGAGTAAGGAAATTTGATTAAGTCAATCGCTGTAAAGACAGTTACACCCCTTCAAAATGTATAGCAAACAATAAGGAAACCAAAATAACGTATTCCCGTTATTTTCAAATTATGATCAAAGGGAGACAACAGTTGTTTCTTTACGAAAATAACGCATTTAAGTTATTATGAAAATAACGCGTACACGTGATACCCCTGACTGTTTTAAAGGGAAAAGTTTGATTTATATTTATATGTACTTAATATGTACGTTTAGCAATAATAGTCGCAAACAGAGTGTCCCGTTTACCATACCTGTCTCTCCTCTCGCTGCTGATGGTTCGAAACCCACTGGGAGCTCGACTTGTAAGTGAGAGAGTGTCGATCCTTATAAATGATGGGAGGTATACCGTACTGGTTGTACCCATAAAACATAGGATGATCTGCCTTTGTCACTAATAAAATGTATACCCTAACAATGACGTAGAAAACCATTCAACCATTTAACCATTATTTTTACTGCTGCAAATATAAACATTAGCTCCATAATAATCTATTATAAAGAGACATATGGCACATTGCAATAACTAGACACAGAGGACACCTGAAATAAATATATGCGGTCATACGTTGCATTTTTTTTGTGTTTTTTAAATAATTACCATTTTCCAATCATAGCTGTACACATGTTCCTCTTCTTCTATGTACCAATACCTATCTTTGCAAGTGTTTCCATTAAATGATCAATCCTAATTATGTTTCGCCATCTATTTCTATCCACTATATTAATACAAGTAATTTACACAGCTTTCAGGAGCAACCACAGTCCAACAATGCAAATTGATCTAGTCTAGAAAGAACTGGGAAATAGGGCGATTGATATACGGTACCATGGCGTTGTATAATGAAACAATATTTTTATTGCATAATATACTGGAGACGTCTGTCCCAGGGTTAATTAAATAATAGCTATGCTGTACGCGCTAGCTTAAGACATATCGCCGTTGGTTCCTTGGGGGCATTAAACCGTATTTGTTAGAAAACATAATGTTTTCGCTTGGCAGGCAGTTGCAAAACACACATAGAACAGTCACATCATAACACAATAAATAAACATAAAAGTTGTCAGCATGTCAACAAAGAAGAGGCTTTGAGATTAATGGTGATAATAAAGTGAAAATGGGCAATTAAGCAGCAGTTTCTTGTCTTTCTAACGAAGAGTTAGAAGACAAAATCACGCGATGCCTTATTCTTTGATATTACGTGTGGAAAAAGTTAAAACATGCCAATAATTGGCAACATCATTAATGTAAAGCAGTCACACTAGGAATTGACGATAAATAGCAATAGATGTCTTGGTTTTGTTGCAACACTTCGTTATAGATCCCAGCATAATTAATTTATTAGAGACGTGCTGGAATATATTTATCATACGTATTTAACATACCATTTTGCCACTATTCTTACTTGTAAAACTGAGATTTGTTTGTATATTTGTATTGCTTTTTTTATCATTTTGTTTCTGTTTGGTTATCATTTTGTTTTACAACATTGTTCCTTGTGCAGTGTGGCGGTGGTTAAATATCTCCGATAAGCGATCAATGTTGTTATTATTTCCCATCCCATAAAGATGGTGGCGTTCGACGTTGTTTTAGCGTGGTTTTGCGCTGCATTTTAAACATCTTACATGCGTCAGCTATTGAAGACACCAAGGTCACTCTAAACTTCACTCTGTGACTACTGTTTATCTTCATCGGGGAAATTCTAATATTTATACACGTAAATTATCGATCAATTTATCAGGTATTAATCTTAATTCGGCATCTACCGTTCATATTCCTGACACTAATTCTATATTCAGAAATACTCCTTCTGTTAAATTAAACCTCTTAAAACTTATGTACTTAATCGGTATCAAGTTAGACTACCAGTTAATATTAATAGGTTAAAAAGTAGACGTAGATTATGTAATAGATAGAGTATGGTTTCATTGAGTTGGTTCATTTAAACATCGAGGTGGGCGTAGGTGAGGTGTTTAAATTAACCAACGAGATGAAACCATACTCTATTTGTTTTGTAGCATGTCCATTTCAGCTCTATTTCAGTTATTCTAACTGTTATTCTCACTGTTATTCTCACAGTTATTCTGACAGGTCTTATTTTCAAATAAACGATTTACACCTGTGTCAGAACAAGGAGAATTGTCTGTGACCATGCTACAAATCCCTATATCCTTTAGTGCAACTCAAACAGGTGTAGTGCATGTAAATACTTGTCACAAAAGTACACTATTAAATCTAACTACCAATGGTAGAGGGTTCAGTGTCAGTATACCTTCAGACATTTACTGATCGTCAAGTAATATCGTTTATGTTTTGACTTGACAGCATCCTAAATATGGCATCAAATATGTAGGCCAAACTGGCCTCTCCATGAAATTCTGTTTTAGTCAACTTTTGTATAAAATGCGTCAGTCAAAATGATTTAAAAAAGTTGCCCCGACTACAATTCAGTAGTGTTATTAATTACTGGTCCTTTGGGATCATAAAGCCCAATATGTTTGGCTTTAAAGTAGAATATCGCTTTAGCCGGTGCTAGGAGGCGTGAGAGGTGTTGCACTCAGCATTACTTCTCATGAACAGACTCAATAAAACAGAGTCTGCTACTTTTGTCTCTTGTTTGCGTGTGTTGCTTCCAAAGGATCCACGTTTCAGTATTTATTGGCATTCTCACTAGAGTTTGTTCAGCGATGTGTGAAGGCCATAAAAGGTTGCCCCGACTACAAATCAATAGTGTTATTACTTACTGGTCCTTTGGGTTCACCTTTCAGTATTTATTGACATTCACACTGGAGTGTGTTTAGTGCTTTGTGCGGCCGTAAAACGTTGCCCCGACTCAGTAGTGTTATTACCTTTGGGATCATCGAGACCAATATGTGTGGCTTTAAAGTAGAATATCGCTTAAGCGGGGGCTAGGAAGCGTGAGAGGTATTGCCTTCTACATAACTTCCCATGAAAAGACTCAATACATATGAGTCTGCTACTTGTATCTCTTGTTTGTGTTTGTTGCTTCCAAGGAATCCACTTTTCAGTATTTATTGTCATTCACACTAGCGCTTGTTTAGTGCTGTGTAGTGGCCGTAAAAAGTTGCCCCGACTATAAATCAATAGCGTTATTAACTACTGGTCATTCCGGATCATCAAGCCCAATATGTGTGTCTTTAAATAGAATATCGCTTAAGCCGGTGCTAGGAGGATTAGAGGTGTTGCACTCTGCATTAATTCTCATGAATAGACTCAATAAAACCGATCTGCTACTTTTATCTCTTGTTTTTGTTTGTTTCTTCCAAGGGATACACTTTTCGGTATTTATTGACATTCACTAGAGCTTTTTTAGTGATGTGTGGCGGTCGTAAAAAATTGCCTCGACTACAAATCAATAGTGTTATTACTTACTGGTCCTTTGGGATCATCAAGCCCTCTATGTGTGGCTTTAAAGTAGAACATCGCTTAAGCCGGTGCTAGGAGGCGTGAGATGTGTTGCACTCTGCATTACTTCTCATGAAAAGACTCAATAAATCCGAGTCTGCTACTTGTATCTCTTGTTTGTATTTGTTGCTTCCAAGGGATCCACTTTTCAGTATGTATTGGCATTCAAAATAGGGCTACGATGCCATTGCGTTCGGACGCTGTGGTTTCTATAGGACCCTATATCTCAGTTGTGTTTAGTGATGTGTGGAGGCCGTAAAAAGTTGCCTCGACTACAAATCACTAGCGTTATTACTTACTGGTCCTTTGGGACCATCAATCCCAATATGTGTGTCTTTAAAGTGGAATATCGCTTAAGCCGGTGCTAGGAGGCATGAGAGGAGATGCACACTGAATTAATTCTCATAAACAGACATTAAAACTGAGTCTGCTAGTTTTATCTCTTGTTTGTATTTGTTGCCTCAAAGGGATCCTGTGTTGCGACCGTAAAAGGTTTACCCGACTACAAATCAGTAGTGTTATTACTTACTGGTTCTTTAGAATCATCAAGCCCACTATGTGTGGCTTTAAAGTAGAATACCGCTGAAGCCGTTGCTAGGAGGCTGAGAGGAGTTGCACTCAATATTACTTTTCATGAGCAGAATCAATAAAACCGAGTCTGTTACCTTTATCTCTTGTAAGTCTATGTTTCTTCCAAGGGATCCATTTTCAGTATTTGTTTTTTTATAAACACCTTAGCCATTCGGGGCATTCAATAGATGATGTTTGCATTCAGCCTGTGGAACTTATTGAATAAAACGGCTACCAAAGAATACAATATACAAACTAGATATATCGCTGAACTCAAATGGATAAAGCACTTACAAACTTCGTATCCGTTGGGGCTAAACGATAACATTTATCAAGAAGGAAACATTTCCGATAACCCGGATAGGTCCTTTTAGCATAATGTATATTCGTAAACGTAAACGACGACGTGGTCGCAAAAATAACCATTATTTTAAACGAAAATTTAAGAAAGTTTTTACTGTTGCAGAACTTTATTTCGTATGTCTCGTGCTCGGCCGTTTCCAAAGGTCCATTATCATATTCTGTTTTATAGCACAGTGGCGTTGCTTGTGCAGGGTGGCGGCAGTAAAACGTCTCCCCGCGCTTGCAATCAGTACTGTTATTCATTCGATCTTTGGAGATCGCTGAGCCCGATACTTATATTTAGTTATCGGTGGTACATTTTCAATTTCTTTTGTTTTCTTACTAAAGTTTTGATTCGGTGGTTCCACTACTCCGGCCGATAAAAGGCTCTGGGTATTGTTTAACCACTCACAGGATATGCTGTCTGCTTTTTATACGCAGGCTTCATAACCGCTGCTCCCAACTAAATTCCATTATGTTCATTTCGCTCTTCAGGCACTTAATTTTATTAGACACTGGGACCATACGCCGTACGACATGGGGAAGCAGTAAACCCCATGTCCACCGCCATAATTATGCATGCCATCTTCGGGATGGTTATATGTGTACTATTGATTTTATGAATATTGAGTTCTGCTCAACCCGGGGCTAGAGGGCGTGAGCTGTAGCTAGCATATTTCACTACCTCTCATGAACAATCTCAATCAAACCGAGACTGCAATATTTCGTATGTGTCGTGTTCGGCCGTTTCCAAAGGTCCATTATCATACTCTTTTTTATACTATTTATAAGAGTTCGGGTAGACACGCTCTCCTTAGTAAAGTAGTCAGACCGTCTTTTTCTTGCTTACATAAACTTGACTAAGAAGCGAATGCCATTTACGTCTGTACTTATCCGTTATATGAAGTTGCCTCCATTATTCAAAGTTACACTCAATGTATTGTGCGTTCCCATATAGATGTTTTTTGAAGACACTTATGTTAATAAATGCATCGATTTCGTTAATTTAGCCGAAGTATTCAATGGCATGCGGGTGACTGGCCAAATTCCTAATTATTTCAAAAATGTTGAGACTCCAGTTGTATGTTAAAAGTATAAGAAATAAACTAGAAATATTATTTTCAATTATAATAGGATAGTTTCTGATCTTGAAATCGAGACATCTAATCCTACTGATTGAGACTGTCAAAATCTGCATTGTGTTATGAACCTGCCGGTCGCATTCTCACCTGCAAGCTTGATGTTATTAACGATAAGTGGATCCGGCAATTAATTGACAAATGTCCTAAGTATCGCCTTATATCAGATATTGATTTTAATGCCTGTCACAATGAAACTGCGGATTATTTAACGGATATCTGTGCTAAGTGGTGTCAGCGCGAAAACGCAGATAAACATGCACTTACTGCTTAGATGATTACTATTTCTGAAAGTATTGAATTCTGTGTAACTTTACGAATACAATCATCCCTGCTTCCACGGCCATCTACTTACAATTTACGACATCTTAAGAAGGGTATTATGAATATGCATACTAAATGTGTTCTAGTTCCTGCAGACAAATCTTCCAACAATATAATTATTGTTTGACGGTTACATTATATAAAAAACTTTAAATGCAGACCTAGCGAGCACTTATAACCACACCTTTGCTGGAGAAGGACATTGTTTCCCAACCTGTGACCTTTATGAAGACTATAAAGGTTTCTGTAAATAGTAAGCAGATGAGGCTAATTACAATGTACAGTTATCTATAAATGTTTACATGTATTGTTGCATGTATCTAAACGTGTACATGTATTGCTGCGTGTTTATTATTGATTTGGCCTTGAAGATAGTTAAACATAATATAGATCGTTTATCTGGTATTGAAATTATTGATGCACATTCGTTCATGACGACATTTAGACTATTCATGTGTGATGAACTTTGAACTATTGTCATTGGAGAGTATTAGTGGAGAGGCTTTTAGAGCACACTTTGCAGAGTATATAAACAGGCTAGCTCTAGGAGTAGCTGGAGAGTTGAGTTCTATATAGTAAAAAGTTAATTTAGTTTGGAAGCATTTAGAAAGAATAATTGTGGGAGAATTTACTTATTATTGTGCTCATTCATAGTAACAATGAAATTAGATATTTTGACTGAACTGTAGATATTGGAAATTAATTTAGACTTAAAGGACACTTACTGTTTTGGATTAAAGGGACACTTATAGTTTTGAATTAAACAGACACATGCTGTTTTGGATTAAAGAGACATTTACTATTTTGGATTAATGAGACACTTACTGTTTGGATTAAAGAGACAGTAAGTGACTTGCTAATCTGAATTAAGGGAACATTGGAGAATTTTATTTGGACTTAATTAAGAAATTGGATATTAATGAAAAGCTGTATTTGTGTATTCTGTCAGTGAATAATGTATATAAATAAATGTGTTAATTATAATTGTGTGTGGCTGGTTTAGCTTTCTTTCTTGTTACATTTTACTCGTCCGGGATTGAAACATTTTCGTGCTTTAATCATTTATACATTGCTTTTGGCAATAATAAAATAATAAATAAATAATTAAAGCACAAAATGAATTGTACATTTTGTACATTTTCAATATTAGAAAGAGTGAAATCAACTTTAATCAAAATGGTGTTTGATTTTGAAAAAAAATGTGTTGCTGCACCTACTCAGGAGAAATTGTATTCGCTTAAACAAGGTGAATTGCTCTTGCTTGCAAAACATTATAAGTTATCGAAATGTAAATCTTCTATGAGAAAACCTGAGATTAAAAATAGTTTGGTGTAATCTTTTGTTGATGAAGACATTTTTGGAGAGGAAGCAATAAATGTGTTGGTGGAAACAGAATTTGATGTAAAATTAAAAAAAATAGAATTAGGAAAAATGAAGATAGAAAAAAAAATGCAGTTGGAAGAAAAACAAATGCAAAACGAGATAATGAAAGAAAAAGAAATGGAAATGAAATATAAGGAAGAAAGGCGAATTTGAACTAGAGATGCGAAAATAGATTTGGCAAGCAGGACACGTTTACCATCTCCACCCCCAACTACTCAACTTCTACCTTCGATGTTACTATATATATTAGATCAGTAACGCCTTTTCAGGAAAATGAAGTTGACAAATAGTTTCTTCATTTTGATAATATTGCCGAACATTTGAAATGGCCAATAGAACATTGGACATTACTTTTACAGAATGTTTTAATTGGAAAAGCCTGTGAGGTTAACTGTAGAACAAGGTTCCTCATACCAAACTGTTAAAGATAATATCTTAAAAGCTTACGAATTGGTTTCTGAGGCATATAGGCAGAAGTGTAAAAAAGCAGAAAGAAAGAAAGTGATCAAACACATGTTGAATTTGCTCGACCAAAGATAATTGAGCGCAATCATGATAAGTTAAAGCAACTGATTTTAACTGAAGAGTTCAAAAAGTTTATTAACAATGATGTTAATAAATACTGATAAAGGTGATCCTTCGGGAGCAACAAACACAAATAAGAGAATAAAGCAGCAGACTCTTTTTTTTTAGTCTATTCATGAGAAGTAATGAAAGAAGCAACACCTCTCACGCCCCCTAGCACCGGCTTAAGCGGTATTCTACTTCAAAGCCACATATATTGAGCTCTCGTTGGTCCCAAAAGCCTAGAAAAATAACTCTACTGATTCGTAGCACGGGGAGACATTTTACAGCCGCCACACTGCACTAAACGAATGCTAGTGTGAATGTTAATAAATACTGATAACGTTGATCCTTTATGAGCAATAAACACAATTAAGAGAATAACGCAGCAAACTCGGTTTTATTTAGTTTGTTCATGAGATGTAATGAAAGAACCAACACCTCTCACGCCCCATAGCAGCGGCCTAAGGGTATTCTACTTCAAAGCCACCTATATTGGGCTCGTTGGTCCCAAAAGACCAGTAAAAATAACACTACTGATTTGTAGCACAGGGAGACTTTTTTACAGCCGCCACACTGCACTAACCACTGCTAAAACCTATTTAGATGAGCAAAAGGCTGAAACTTTGGACGATGCTGCACGTTTGGCGGATGATTATTCTTTAATTCACAATGTTTCTTTTGTTCAAAAATCAAGCCCTAAACAGCATTCTTCATTTAAGAAAAATAGTATAAAAGTCGAACAGGAAATGCAGCTTTCACAGAACACAGTAATGTTAACAATGAATAAATGCATATTAAGTCACAAACACAAACAGGGTTGACAATAGGGCTACCGCCTTGTTACGGTCAGTGGAAAAAAGGCCGCTGGGGTTTTAAACCAGGTTCTAGGGTGCCCCAAACCTCACATTTACCCTACTGTAATCCCAGTGAAACGGGACAGTGTAAAAAAACAAAATTTAATCCCCACCATAAATTATTCTCTAATCAACAAGGCAGCATTAATAGGCAATATAAGAAAAACTCAAAGATGCTCGTATATATATATATAAATACAAAACCAAATAGCCTAGAAAGCCACAAAGAATGTAGTCAATGAATTGACAGAAGCCAAAAGCAACAAGAGAATAAACCATTGAAGGCCCGACAAGACATTATTGCAGACAAACATCAAACGTCACCGTCATTTTGGGCGTTAGATAGACGTCATCATAGGATCCACAGCCTGTCCTGTGAATGAGTCCACCACCATGCATCACCACCTTCTCACTCGTACGACAGTACTTCTAAATCTTCAGTACTAGTACTTATAAACATGAAGCATATAATGGGAATACTGATAAAAAAAATCGTTATCTCAGATTACTTGCAAATATTGTAAAAAGAAAGGTCACCTCATGTCTGAGTGCTTTACTTTGAAAGGAAGCAACAACAAAAATAAGTGTATTAAGTTAAAACCTACTGGACGTTAAGGTCTTAACCCCAGTCTTATGTTGGAAACAATGCATTATTTGAGGTCAAGCAATCCCAGTCTGATTCTGTTATGGAGACTTATGGACCATTCATGTCGAAGGTTCTATATCACTTATTGGTGATTCGCTCAAGCCTAACCCTATCAAGATTTTGCGTGACATAGGAGCTTCTCAATGTAAATCTATTAGCAGATACGTTGTCTTTTTCTGAGAAGACTTATTTTGGTGCTAAAGTATTTATTCAATGAGTGGAGTGCGGTTATTTGGCTGTCTCTCTCCATAATATGTATTTGTCATCATATTTGGTTACTGGACCTGTGGCTGTGGGAATAATATCTGCTTTGCCATTTGATGGTGTCAAATGACCTAACTGGAGATAAAATCATGGATAATCCACTTGTATCTTAAAAGCCTTCTTTGGATCAATCCACTGATTCCGTTGAACAGGAAATACCTGATTTGTGAAGTTAATTCGAGCTATGGCAGAAAGAGCCATTGCGAATGATCTTTCTTCCGACATTAACTTGGCTGCTTCTTTTATTGGTCAGTCTTATAACATAGAGATTAACAAATCTCTTGAAATTAGCCCATCTGCATCTCAGACGGACTACAGTAAATAATATTCACTTACCAGATCATTCTCCGTCTAGTAGTTTGAATGACAACGATCAAAACGAACTATCGAGATCACAACTTATATGTGAACAGCATAGCGTTCTTGAGATTTCTAGCTTATTTGATAGGGCCGTTAGTGCAGAAGAAGCTTCATAAGTTCCAGTTTGTTATTTTACTAAACGACCACGAATGGACTGTCAATTACCAAAGTGTGGTTCCTAGTTCATATCGTCAAGAAATTCTCAGTTCGACCCCTGAAACTCCTACATAGGCGTCAATAAAACAAATCACAAGATTTTGTGTCATTTGTATTGGCCAAATCTAATAAAGGATGTTTCACAAATAATGTAGGTCTTGTCATGCATGTCAAAAGGTAGGAAAGCTCAATCAGAAGATT
Organism: Cyrtodaria siliqua; assembly: GCA_037043455.1. Lineage (NCBI taxonomy): Eukaryota > Metazoa > Mollusca > Bivalvia > Adapedonta > Hiatellidae > Cyrtodaria > Cyrtodaria siliqua. The sequence goes on from JAWPHD010006002.1 coordinate 124,142, forward strand.
CCAAAAGCCCATCCTCAACATATTCCTGCATTTGTTGAACCTTTCAGTAAAATAATTGTGGACTGTGTTGGCCACTTGCCTAAGCCTAAGACCAAGTCCGGTAATCATTATCTGTTGACGATTATGTGTGCTTCGTGTATGTTAGAAAATATCTTTGACAAACATGAGAAAAATGGTCCTATAGAAATCACAGCACGCAAACGCAATGGCACCGTAGATCTGCACTGTACTACAAACAAAGAGCAAATTAACTACAATGAAAAAGGCAATACACAACACAAAAAGTGGCAAAGACAGGGTTACCGCCTTGGATTGGTCAACGGGAAATGCATTGCAGTATCCTTTTAATTGTAATAGCATTACGTGATGTTCATGTAAATGCTCAATTTGAGTTGAGGTTGTATTATAAATCTTGATACACAATCACCATAGTAACCACCAGCGCAGATTACGGGAGTACGTCCAAGAAGTCAATGTTCTGACTTTCGTATTTTACTTCAAGTTCATAAATGATAAATAAATATTAAGAATATGTTACGAAAATTGTAAATGCTGTAAGCATTGATCTTATATTCATTACGTGGTCCCGCCTTAATTTCATTAAGTGATAGGAAAGCTTATATTAGCAGGATTTTATAACGGCTATTTCGACAATAAAACACGTTTAGATCATTTTTATTGAAAAAAAAATACGATAATCTGTTTAAAATTACTTATTAAATGCTTTAATATTACAATGTGCATTTGTTTTAAGCCAATGTCAAGTTTTTATTTCATACCCCGACTAATCCCGTTTTCGCTTCTTAAAGATGGGGTTGGATGTGCTATGAAAGTTACTCGGACCAAGTAGTGATCATTGTATGCACTTTTGAATGTAACGGCAATGTGTACTGACGATCAATGAAAGCGCATCAATATATCGAATGGCTGTTAAACTGTATTGTTTAAATACTTTACAATACATGCATTTTTTGAAATTTTCTAAATTAACTAACAATGGCAAACACTGATTGTCTCAAAATGACTAAAGAAGTCAGACGGATGGAAACCAAAAGTCACACATTTTAATGCCAAGTATGTCCAGCCGTTTTACCGTTCCCTGAAAATCATCCCGACATAAAGTTATTCCAGCAAGATAACGCCATGTCACATTCAGCTAGAGTTACAATCGACGTACTCTTAGTTTTATATAGAGTTATATATAGTTCTACCTTTAAAAAAGTAGTTCTTAAGAAAGGCCGTCACTAATGTTGATAGAACTTGTGGTCCTACCCATTTGCATACTTATATGGCAATAAAATATGTTTAAATTAAAGTAGACCATGCAAGGACGACAGTCAACCACAAACACACACAGAAACAAAGAACAACTTTAAAGATGAATAAAAAAAAAGATAAGACATCGCAAACAAAAAAGGGTTGACAATAGGGCTACCGCCTTGGAACGGTCAGTGGCAAAAATGCCGCTGTATGTTTTAACCAGGTTTAAGGGTGCACCAAATCTCACTCTTACCCTATTGTATTCCCCAAAAAACGGCACAATTCAATTTGTAACAAATGGTAATAGGCCGGATTAACTAGCTTGCAAGGTTTATCTACACGTTCGCCGTTTTAAATATATTTTAAATCTCGCGGTTTTAAAATATTGCTGAAAGTAAACATATCTATGCCAAAAATGCATAATTTATTTTAACTGTTACAGTATATTATGCATTCAAATATTATTGTTCAAATGCTACGTCTTTAATTAAAAAATAAAATGTTAAGATGAGAGTAGGCAAACCGGTCTCTATAAAAACACAACTGAGAACTTTTCACGAAATACTATATGTTTCAGTAAACAGACAGAAATCATACCATGTAGAATATCTGAATATTAAAAGCAAAATTATCTTTTGTTACTTTTAGAACCAACATTTATTGATATTTATCTTGCAGAATATTTACTTTTCTGCCTAATAAAGAGGTGACCTAATAAATTTTGCTTTATGAGGCACTGAGCAATAAAGGAAATAAATGCGGAAAACATCGGCGTTTATTGTACGTAACGTTATCTGACGTCATGTTCTTAACGTTATCTGTCGTCATAAAGCAAACAAACTGGCGGCGTCCTCGATAAGCGTAACATTCTGCGAAATAGATAGTAATAGTATTTCATATATAAAATGTGGATAATATCACATGATAAATAGAATATTCTGTCAGAGCCTTTTACTAGGCAGATCCTCGCCATTCTTCGTTTGCTAAGCCTCGTCTAATAAACTTAACAGGCACTGACATAATGTTCACTATAAATATATTTACATTGTTTGGTTTAGTTTACAATACGTCTATATAAACAGACGTTTAATTTGTTTAGTACGAATTTAGTCCTGTTCTCTAGAATGATTGACATATTGGAAGATGTCACTGGTGGGGGCGATGTAGGATTACACAATACAATCACATTTGGTAATCGATATAATCCAAGTCTAGACGTTTGTTTCTAAGAATTCATATCAGCCTTAGAAATAAATGGTGCGAGAATGGAATTGCCAGGCAGTACAACGAAATGGTATACGATAACATTAAGTAATAGACCAGTAAGTTGTAGAGGAATGATATGATAAATTACTGGTATGCCAATAGTAATACATATATAGCCATCCTTACCAAGAGAATATTCCCTGTTGACCACTCTGGTTATTTTTCTCATCCAGCATGGTTGCTCATGGTGTTTATTTTATTTTCTTATTTGTACAATGGCGAAGTGAACAGTTTGACGAAGAGATTTATAATCACATGTGCATTATACAGCAATTCGATTATTTTCTATCGGTTGCAAAGTACACACCAAATGCATCACTACTTGTATATAGGAAGTCCTTATTGATAGTTTGAAAGATAAAATAAATAGCAATACAGATGTTAATGATAGAGCTAGAAACACGCTCTGAAAGTATACATTGTTGAAAAGTGATTTTAAAACATAATAATAATGTAATTTAATGTTTCAGAAGTTACGTAGATCTGCATTTGCTAAATTTAGTTGCTCCACCTAGAATTGAGACGGGGCGATATGAACGATTGGCGAAAGCCCGGTTTGTACAATTCTAGTTGAAGATGAATTTAAATAAGTCTAAAAGTCGAACAGGAAATGCAGCTTTCACAAAACACAGTAAACTCCAAAACACGCAAAAAGACAACCATGAATGGCACTGTTTAATAAGGAATAAAGGTATGACGTCACAAACACAAAACGGGTTGACAATACGACTACCGCCATGGGCTTTAATAGGGCTAATAAGACAAATGGGCTATACCATGTATCATTTGTCTGCCTATTGTATGCTGATATTAGACAAATACAAATAAGTATAAAAGGCGAACAGGAAATGCAGCTTTCACAGAACACAGTAAACACAAGAACACGCACAAAGACACACATGAATGGCATTGTTAAATATAGATATAAAAAATCGAACAGGAAAAGCAGCATACAAGGACAACATTCAACCACAAACACACACAGAAACGAAAAACACATTTAAAGATGAATAAATTGCCAAATAAGACATCGCAAACACAAAATGGTTGACAATAGGGCTACCGCCTTGGAACGATCAGTGGCAAAATAGGCCGCTGGGGGTTTAAAATAGGTTCTAGAGTGCACCAAACCTCACAAATACCCTACTGTCATCTCAATAAAGCGGGACAATGTAAATAACGAATTTCCCGCTATGAACTATTATCCAACCAACAAGGCAGCATTAAAAGACAAAATAAGTAAAATACAAAGATGCTCGTGTATATATAAATGCAAAACAATAGCCTGGAAAGCCACACAGAAGGTACTCAATGACTTGGCAGAAGCGAGAGCAATAAGAGAACAAAACCTTTACATTGAAGTTCTTTAGGATATAGTATTAACCATATTAGAAAAGAAAGGCTTGAGAACATTATATTAGCACCTTCCCTAATAGTAGCACCTCCCATAATAGTAGCACCTCCCCTAATAGTATATGACTGTCCTCTTTGAATGCTACTTTCCCTGTCCGATCTTTTTATATTTCTTTATACTTCACAATAGTGTTGTTTTGTGCCGTGTGGCGACCGTAAAACGTCTCCCCGTACATCCAATCAATATTGTTATTTTTACATCCTACAGGGATTGTATGACATTCGTTGATCCAGTTTTCCTTAAACACGTGTGTTTCATATATCGCGTTGAAGGTTTTGTGCTCATCGACATTTTGGCCCATTTGATTAGGGTTTTCCTTTACTTTCCTCATTATTTTGTATTAGACATTGACGTGAGTTTTGGACCTATTTTAACAGTCCGTAAGTTTACTAATATTATTTCGTATCTCTAATAAATACCTATTGGCCCTTATATCGCTTTTCATAGAATGGTATTACTCTCCATAAAAACAATTATGAGTCTTTTAATTAAAACATTAAAAATAAATCTTTCACCTCTTCGGTTACACTCTGCGTCATTAATACAAATTCCACAAAATAACTATTTATTTCTTAGAACTAAACCATACGTACGCCTTAAACCTTTACATCTTCATTCGGCAACCTCGTTTCATGTTCCTTCTAATAATATTACTAGGATTTTTAATAATGGCTCAAAAGTTTCCGTAACTCCTCTAGGATCACCTGTTTTGAGGAAATACCATATACAGTCTCCTTTCAGAAATAATTTAGTTCATTCAAGACGCAGGGTGTTTCCCTCTATTAATAAGTGCAATGCTAAGAGGTGCAGTTGTTGCAATTATTTATCTTGCAAGTCCACCATTACATCAGCTGTTAATGGTAGATTGTTTAATGTATGTCTAGCTTCAAATGTTGATTTACGTCCTACTCACATCATTTATGTTCTGACTTGAAATGCACCTCGTTGCGGTATACAATATGTTGGACAAACACGTCGATCCTTAAAAGTTCGACTTCGTGAACACAAATATAATGCAAGTAATCCTAAAAAGTTAAAAAAATACTTCTACCAACACTATCGTCAGTCAGGTCATAATTTTAATTACGTAACTGTTCAACCGGTTGAATATATATTTTTTGATAATGATGCTACTAAAAGCTTCAAAATAAAAGCTAGACATATTGCAGAACTTAAGTGGATGAAAAACTTACAGATATCTTATCCACTCGGCCTTAATGATAATATTTATCAAGAAGGAAATATTTCTAAAGATCTTAATATTGACTCTTTTTCTATATTTTCTATTCGAAAGCGTAAATCTAGGTCGCATGGTCTTAGGCGTAATGGTAACATCAAACGTAAATCGCGTGTAATCATTTCTGTCGCTGACTTACATACTATTTTTAAACAGTCTGGAAAGCACTCTATGTTTTCACGGCTTACCTCTTTGTCCATTTCTTCACTAAAGTTGATCGACGAGGAAGCCGACAAAATTGTCAATGGTACAGATCCCTTGTATAACACTGCTTCCATAGTTCAAAGCTACACACAACATGGAGTCTGATCACGTCAGGCATTTTCTAAAACTACTATATATTAAGGTATTGATTTCATCGACATGCCTAGTATTTTTCGGAATACTGATGTAGTTGATTCTATCCCAAAATATTTCAAAAATTCCGAAAGTCCTGTAATTTGTTATACATATAAAAAGCTTATTAGAAATATTATTTTCAACTACAACAAAATAGTTTCTGACCTTGTTATAGTACATAATACTCCTAAGGAATGTGAATGAAACACATCAAACTTTTGCTATGCTCCAGCAGGTCATGTCATCACTGGTAATTTTGATATTGTTGATAAACGTATTCGGCATTTGTTTTCGAAAGGTCCTAAATATAGATTACCTTCAACTATTGATTTTTAATGCCTGTCGTGCCCAGATCGCTCACTCCATTTTAGTATAAAATGGTGTCGTAGAGAACATGCGGACCCAAACTCGCTTTCTACTTGGTAAAAGTCAATTCTTAAACTTATAGATACACGTATTAACTTTTATAATGCTAACCCCTCTTTACTTCCTCCGAGACCTAGGTTTTCCTTTCGTAATTTAAAATCGGGAATTCAGGAATTTCATAATAAATTTGTTTTAGTTCCTGCAGATAAAGCAGCTAATAATGTAATTATTGTTTGACGCCTACATTACTTCAATGTTTTATCTCTGGAACTCGGCAGCACCAATTCGTATACTGCAGTTAATTCTACTGAGGATGATGTTGTTTCCGCACATATCACTCGGCGCACTACTTTCAAGGCTGGTTTAATCGATAAGCAAATTAAACTGCCTACCATGTACTGGATTCCTAAATTACATAAAAATGCGTATAAGGCTCGCTTTATTTTTAATTCTAGTGCCTACACCACAACAAACATCTCTAAACTTTTAACTTCTTGTCTTACTGCCGTTAAAGATCACGTTAAACTATATTGTGATAAAACTTATGAAAACTCTGGGATTAATTCATTTTGGTCTATAAACAATTCAGGAGACGTTCTGGATAATTGTTTTAATAAAGGTCAAGTTTCATCAATAAGCACTTATGACTTCTCTACACTACATACAACCTTACCACATCACCTTATTAAAGACAAGTTAATTTCTCTTATTCAAAAAACATTCGCTAGAGAAAATACTACATTTTTGGCATGTAATAATATTAAAGCGTTTTTTACTAACGGCAGTTTAGACAATTATACTATGTGGACTTGCTATGAAGTTTGTGAAGCACTCATCTTCCTATTAGATAATATTTTCGTCAGGTATGGTACCACCGTTTATAGACAACTTGTTGGTATCCCTATGGGTACGAACTGTGTACCACTTGTCGCAGATTTGTTTTTATTTTGCTATGAAAGAGATTTCATGTTGAGTCTTACACCAGATACCCAAGCAGATGTTATTGAAACTTTTAATGATACCTCTCGGTATCTAGATGACATACTACACATTGACAACCCTTTCTTTCCAACAATGGTTGATACTATTTATCATAAAGAACTACAGCTTAATAAAGCAAATATATCTGATAATAACGCGTCTTTTCTTGATTTAGATCTCTCGATTGAAAATGGTGAAATAATTAGCATAATCTATCACAAGAGAGATGATTTTAATTTTGACATTGTATATTACCCCCACTTGGATTAGGATGTTCCCCGAGCAACTTATTATGGGGTGTATGTGTCTCAACTTATTCGTTTTTCAAGAGCTAGTACTCGAGTTGAGGACTTCAATATTCGTAATCTTTGTATAACTAAAAAGCTACTCAATCAGGGTTACCGTTACCATAAACTTTGTAAAAACTTTGCAAAGTTTTATTATCGTAACCCTGATCTTCTTTCCAAATATAAAAGTAATTTAAGGACTCTTCTGCGACAAGGACTATCACAACCTGACTTCTATGGTGATGTGATTTATAAACTTCGTAAGAGTCTTGGTCATGATCACTTTCATACTATCTTTGTTAAACTTGTTAAAAGGTTTATCACAAGAGGTTATCACCCTATCATTGTGCAACGTACTGCATGCTTGGTGCTGGACCATTTTACAAGTCGCCACTATGCTTTCCTCTTTAATTGTACGATGACCGGACAGGCTGTGGACCCTATGATGACGCCTTCCTAAAGCCCATTTGGACGGTGGCCTTTGATGTTTGTCTATGATCTTTCTTGTCGTGCCCTTAATGTGTTATTCTCTTATTGCTCTGGTTTCTGTCAAGTCAATGAGTACTCTAATTGTGGCTTTCTAGGCTATTGTTTTTTTTGTATTATATTTACACGAGCATATTTGTGTTTTACTTAATATTGCCTATTGATGCTGCCTTGTTGATTAGAGATTAGATCATGGCGGGGATTTCTTTATTTACACTGTCCTGTTTAAATGGGTTGACAGTAGGGTAAGTGTGAGGTTTCGTGCATCCTAAAACCGGGTTAAACCCCCAGTGGCCTACTTTGCCACTGACTGTTCCAAGGCGGTAGCCCTATTGTCAACCCTTTTGTGTTTGTGATGTCGTTTACTTTTATTATTACTTTTGCCTTCTCGTTTGTCTGTTTGCATGTTTGTTTCTGTGTTTTGTGGTTGACTGTCCTCCGTGAATGCTACTTTCCCTGTCCAATCTTTTTTTATTTCTTCGTATAACTAAAAGGCTTCTCCATCAGGGTTACTGTTACCATAAACTTCGTAAATCCTTTGCAACTCTGATCTTCTTTCTAAATATAAAAATATTTTAAGAACTCTTCTGCGACAAGGGCTATCACAACCTGACTTCTATAGTGACGTGATTTACAAACTTCGTAAGATCGTTGGCCATGATCACTTTCATACCATGTTTGTTAAACTTGTTAAAAGGTTTATCAAAAGAGGTTATGACCCTATCATTTTCCAACGCACTGGATGTTTGTTGGTGGACCCATTTACTGTTCTGGACTATGCTTTACTCTTTAATTGTGCGATGACCGGACAGGCTGTGGACCCTATGATGATGTTTACCTCAAGCCCAAACGGTCGGTGACGTTTGTTGTTTGTCTGCAGTATTGTCGTGTCGTGACCTCAATGGTTTGCTGTGGCTTCTGGTCATTGAGTACCTTCTAGGTGGCTTTCTATGCTTTTGTTTTTTGGTATTTATATATAAACGAACATCTTTGTGTTTGACTTATATTGCCCATTAATGCTGCCTTGTTGGTTAGAGAATAGTTCATGGCGGGGATTTCTTTATTTGCACTGTCCCGTTTTATTGGTTTAAAGGTAGGGTACGTGTGAAGTTTGTGATATCCATGTTGGCTTTTAAGTCATCTTTAAATTGTTGTTTGTTTCTGTGTGTGTTTGTTGTTGACTGTCGTCCATGAATGCTGCAGTTCCTGTTCGAATTTTTTATCTATATTCAATAACATCTGCCTGGGTATCGACATGAAATCTTTTCCATAGCAATATAAATACAATTCGGCTATAAGGGTGCACAGTTCATACCCATAGGGATACCAACAATTTGTCTGTACATGGTAGTAATTGTCCAAACTACCGTTAGTAAAAAACGCTTTGATATTATTACAGGCCAAAAATGTAGTATTTTTCCTAGATTTATATTTGAATGAGTGCAATAAAGAAAGATAACAATATCGGACAGAGAAAGCACCATTCAAGGACGACAGTCAACCGCACAACACAAAAAACAAATACGCAAACAGAAAACGAGAAGGCAAAAGTAATAAAAAATGCAATCGACGTCACAAACACAAAAGGGTTGACAATAGGGCTACCGCCTTGGAACGGTCAGTGGCAACAAAGGCCACTGGGGGTTTAAACCGCAACTGTCATCGCATTAATAGGCAATATAAGTAAAACACAAATATACTCGTGTAAATATAATACAAAAAAAACAATAGCCTAGAAAGCCACAATGAAGGTACTCAATGACTTGGCAGAAGCCAGAGCAACAAGAGAATAAACCATTAAGGGTGGACTGGAAAGATCATAGACAAACATCAAACGACACCGTCCCAATGGGCTTTAGGTAGGCGTCTTCATAGGGTCCACATCCTGTCCGGTCATCGTACAATTAAAGAGGAAAGCATAGTGGCGAACTGTAAAATGGTCCACCACCAAGCATGCAGTACGTTGCAAAATGATAGGGTCATAACCTCTTTTGATAAACTTTTTAACAAGTTTAACAAAGATGGTATGAAAGTGATCATGACCAAGAATCTTACGAAGTTTATAAATCACATCACCATAGAAGTCAGGTTGTGTTAGTCCTTGTCGCAGAAGAGTCCTTAAATTACTTTTATATTTGGAAAGAACGATCAGGGTTACGACAATAAAAGTTTGCAAAGATTTTACGAAGTTTGTCTTTGATAAGGTTGTATTGTAAAGTTGTATGTAATGTAGACAGTTCATATTAAGTACTTATAGATGAAGGTTGACGTTTACTGCACATTTTCTCAAGAACATCGCCTGCATTTTTGTTAGACCAAAATAAATTAATCCCAGCGTTTTCATAAGCTTTAGCACAATATTGGTTAACGTGATTTTTAACGACAGTAAGACAAGATTGTAAAGGTTTGGAGATGTTAGTAGTGGTGCAAGAACTAGAATTGGAAATAAAACTGGTTTTATATGGTTGTTTGTGTAATTTGGGAATCAAGTACATCGTTGGAAGTCTATTTTGCCTTTCGTCTATTCCAGCCTTGAAAATCTTGCACAGAGTAATATGCGTCGAAACAATATTATCTTCAGTAGATTGCGCTCGAGTATACGAATTAATACTTCCGAGTTCCCTAGAAAAAAACATTGACGTAATGGAGTTGTCAAACGATAATTACATTATTAGCCGCTTTATCAGCAGGAACTAGAACAAACTTATTATGAAATTTCTGGATTCCCGATTTTAAATTGCGAAGTGAAAACCTAAGTCCATGGGGAAAGAAGGGAGGGCTTAGTTAAAACGGGTATCTATGATGTTAAAAACAGTATTCTCCCAAGTAGAAACGGAGTTAGGATCAACAGGTTCTCTACGACACCATTTAATATTGAAATCAGCAATGGATTGGGCGATCTGACCACGACATGCATTAAAATCAATCATAGGAGGCAATATATACTTCGGACCTTTAGAGAACAAATACAGAATACGTGTATCTATAATATCAAAATTACCAGTAATGACGACCAGTCGGAGCATAGTAACATTTAGATTTACACTCGCATTCCTTAGGAGTTAGTGTGAAAACCTAAGTCCATGGGGAAAGAAGGGAGGGCTTAGTTAAAACGGGTATCTATGATGTTAAAAACAGTATTCTCCCAAGTAGAAACGGAGTTAGGATCAACAGGTTCTCTACGACACCATTTAATATTGAAATCAGCAATGGATTGGGCGATCTGACCACGACATGCATTAAAATCAATCATAGGAGGCAATATATACTTCGGACCTTTAGAGAACAAATACAGAATACGTGTATCTATAATATCAAAATTACCAGTAATGACGACCGGTCGGAGCATAGTAACATTTAGATTTACACTCGCATTCCTTAGGAGTGTTATTTACTATATCAAGCAAAGACACTATTTTGTTTTAGTTGAAAATCATATTTCCAAATGATTTTTTTTTAAATATTTAGGAATATAATCAAAAACACGATTATCTCGAAAAGTAATTGTTATATCAATAAAATCAATCTTCTTATTAAGATAAGTATTTTTTTAGAAAATGTCTGACGTCATCATACTCCTTGTCAATATGGAATAAGTGAACATGCTGCGTATAGCTTTGCATTATGGAAACAGTGTTATACAAAGGATATGTTCGAATGAAAATTGTGTCTGCTTCCTCGTCAATCAGCTAAAGTTAAGAAATGGATAGTGAGGTGACGCAAGAAACCATCGAGTGCTTTCCAGACTGTTTAACAATAGTATGTTAATCAGAAACTGACATAGTAATACGTGATTTCCGTTTAATGTTACCATTACGTCTACAACAATGAGACATAGAGTTGCGCTTTCGAATGTAAAATATAGCAAAAATGTCAATATAAGGTTCTTTTGCAATATCTTTTGTTGATAAATATTATAATTAAGGCCCAGTGGAAATGGTGTCTGCAAGTTGTTCATCAACTTTAGTTCTGGTATGTCTAGCTGCTATTGTAAAGCTTTTGGTTGCATCATTATCATAAATTATATATTCAACAGGTTGAACAGTGACGTTAGTAAAACTATGACCTGACTGACGAAAGTGTTGGTACAGGTAATTATTTAACTTTTGGGATTGCCTGCATTATATTTATCTCACGGAATCGAACTTTTAAGGAAGACCTGTTTGTCCAACATTTAGTATACCACAACGTGTTGCATTTCGAGTCAAAACATACATAACGTGAGAAGTACGTCAATCAACATTTGAAGCTATACATATATTAAATATTCTACCACTAACAGTTGATTTAATGGTGGACATGTAAGATAAATAATTGCAACAAATGCACCTCTTGTCATTTCACGTACTTATAGAAGGAAACGCTCTGCGTCTAGATTGAATTAAACGATGTCTGAATCGAGCCGTTACGTGATATTTTCTCAAAACAGGTGATCCAAGAGGCGTTAAAGATTTGTTGGAGCCATTATTAAAAATCCTGGTAAAATTGTTGGAAGGAACATGGAATGAGGTTGCCGAATGAAGATTTAAAGGTGTAAGACGTGCAAATGGCTTAGATCTAAGAAATTGTAGAGTTATTATGTGCAATTATTTTTATAGATGACGCAGAGTGTAACTGAAGACGAGAAGGATTTATTGTAAGTGTTTTTGTTAAAAGTCTCTCGTAAAATCAAAGTTAATAACACTCTATGAAAAGCGAAATAAGGGCCAATACGTAATTATTAGAGACACTACGTCATTCCGTTATTAATACTAGATGGACTTTTAATAGGGTCCAAAACTCAACACAAGTGTCTAATTCAAGATCACAAATAAAGGAAAATCCTATTAAAACTGTCGGTGAACACAAAACCTTCAACATGGTATAAGTAGCATATGTGTTTAAGGATGAAACTGGATAACGAAACGTAAAATACCATGGATGGAGTATAATTGGGCTTGGCCGGAAAAGCAAAATAATTAGTACTCATTATGGTGTACAATCTGTAGTACAAAAACATGATTGCAATAACAGCAATTCATAACCGAGAACAATATGTCTCTTTAGTTGAGTTATTAAGGAGAAGACGTAAACTCCGGACGCCAACTCTTTAAGATAAACATTATTTATAGGTACCATCCAGTAAACAACAAGATGAAGAACCAACTTGATGAGCTTTGTTATCAGTAATCGTATCAGCACTACAAGTATACCCTACATTTAAACGTATTGAGGCTTTTCTAAGGCTTCACGTATAATTTTCTCTTAAATTGCCATGTTATACTCAATAGATGTTTATCTAGCTTTAACACTAACCGTTGATTAGCGCTGTCCTGAAGTACATTGTATTTACGGTACACGTTTTAGAATACGTGTTGGATCTTTGTGCTATCTTCGCAGTATAAGGACAGTTTTCTCCTAAAGTATTTAAAACATATAACGTGCAGTGCTAATAGGAATATCTGTAATTATTATATATCATAAAATATAAGCGTTTTTCTCCGGCCTAGAAGCAGTCAAGTGTGAATAAATAGTTTTAACCAATCTCATTGGAAATATGTCAGTAGTTCATCACGTGACCGTGCCATAGTAAATTTAGCGTGCAAGTGTATATCTTTGTCATTGACGCGCTTTATTTAATAAACAGCAGCGTCACGTGACCGTGCAATAGTTGATCTGTGTCTGTGACGCGCTTGTTTAAATGAACAACAGAAGCAGATACACTCCAACTTTTATTTTTTTAATGAAAACTCAAAACTGTTATATTTTATGAAATATAATAACAACTAGTTGATGCCTTAGGAGTCAATGGATTAGAACTAATTTTTTGACGAGGAAGCAGACAAAACTTTCATTCGAACAGATCCTTTGTATAACACTGTTTCCATAATTCAAAGCTATACGCAGCATGTTCTCCGACCCCATATTGGCAAGGAGCCTGATCACGTCAGACATTTACCAAACATTATTTTCCTTATTAAGGGCATTGATTTGATTGAGTATTTTAGTATTTTTCGAGATAATCGTGTAGTTGATTATTTTCCTAAATATTTAAAAAATAACATTATAGGGTCATATAATTACATAACAAACAATTAGAAATACGATTTTCAACTACAAAACTATAGTGTCAGACCTTGATATAGTAAATAACACTCCTAAGCAATGCGAGTGTAGAACATCATAGAACACCACTTTGTGGAATTGCCATGACGTATGTGAATCACTTATTTTTCTATTAGATAATATTTTCGTCAGCTATGAAACTACCGTTTATAGACAAATTGTTGGTATCCCTATCGGTACGAACTATGCACCCCTTGACGCACATTTGTTTTTATACTGCTATGTAAAAGAGATTTCATGTTTAGGGTTTAACCAGAAACCCAGGCAGATGTTATTGAAAGATACAAATATCGGACAGAGAAAGCAGCATTCAAGGACGACAGTCAACCTCAAAACAAAAGCAAACACGCAAACAGACAAAGGAGAAGGCAAAAGTAATAAAACATGCAAACGACATCACAAACACAAAAGGGTTGACAATAGGGCTAACGCCTTGGAACGGTCAGTGGCAACAAAGGCCAATGGGGGCTTAAACCTGTTTTAGGATGAACCAAACCTCACACTTACCCTACTGTCATCCCTTTAAAACAGGACAGTGTAAATAAAGAAATCTCAGCCATGATCTAATCTCTAACCAACAAAGCAGCATCAATAGGCAATATAAGTAAAACACAAATATAGTCGTGTAAATATAAAACAAAAAATAGCCTAGAAAGCCACAACGAAAGTATTCAGTGACTTGGCAGAAGCCAGAGCAACAAAAGAATAAACCATTAAGGGCACGACAAAAAAGATCATAGACAAACATCAAACGCCACCGTCCCAATGGGCTTTAGGTAGGCGTCATCACAGCCTGTCCGGTCATCGTACAATTAAAAAGGAAAGCATAGTGGCGAACTGTAAAAGGGTTCACCACCAAGCATGCAGTACGTTGCAAAATGATAGGGTCATAACCTCTTTTGATACACATTTTAACAAGTTTAACAAAGATAGTATGAAACTGATCATGACCAAGAATCTTACGAAGTTTATAAATCACATCCCCATAGAAGTCAGGTCAGTCCTTTAATGACTACTCTCGGTATCTGGATGAAATATTGAACATTGACAACACTTTCTTTTTCACTATGGTTAATAATATATATCCTAAATAACTTCAACTTAACAACGCTAATATTTCTGATACTAACGTTTCCTTTTTCGATTTATATATCTCTATTGTAAGTAGTGAAATAATTAGCAAGATCTATGGCAGGATAGATGCTTTTAATCTTGATATTGTTAATTATCCCCATTTAGAATGGGATGTTCCCCGAGCTACTTTTTATGGGGTGTATGTGTCTCAACTTATTCTTTTTTTTAGAGCTTGTAGTCGAATTAAGGACTTTACTATTCGTAATCTTTGTATAACTAAAAAGTTATTCCATCAGAGCTACCGTTACCATAAACTTCGTAAAACCTTTGCAAACTGTTGTTATCCTAACACTAATCTTCTTTTCAAAGTAGGAATCTTCTGCGACAAGGACTATCACAAACTGACTTCTATGGTGACGTGATTTACAAACTTCTACAGATCCTTGGTCATGCTAATTTTTATACTATCTTTGTTAAAGATTTTAAAAGGTTTATCAAAAGAGGTGTTGACCCTATCATTTTGCAACGCACTGTATGCTTGGTGGTTGACCCATTTACAGTTCGCCACACTTAGCTTTCGTCTTTGTCTGTGCAATGACCGGACAGGCTGTGGACCCTATGATGACGTCTACCTAAAGCCCAAAATGACGGTGACCTTTAATGTTTGTCTTCAATCTTGTAATGGATTATTCTCGTGTTACTCTGACGGCTTCTGCCAAGTCATTGAGTACATTCTTTGTGGCTTTCCAGGCTATCGGTTTCTTTAATTGTTATTGTGTTTTACTTATATTGACTAATAATGCTGCCTTGTTGGTCAGGAAATAGTTCATGGCGGGGATTTCTTTATTTACACTGTCCCATTTATTGAGCTTACAGTAGGGTAAGTGTGAGATTTCGTGCAACCTAGAACCTAGTTTAAACCCCCAGCGGCATTTTTTGCCACTGACCGTTCCATGGCGGTAGCCCTATTGACAACGCTTTTTGAGTTTGTGACGTCATATGCCTTATTTCTATTAACATTGCCATTCATGTTTTCTTTTTGTGTGTTTTTGGGTTTACTGTGTCTTGTGAAAGCTGCATTTCCTGTTCGACTTTTATACTTATTCTTACATGGCCAGATGCCTAGTTTGCCTCACAGGACTATATTACTGTTAGCGGATAACAGGTGATATACGGATTTATATGTGTTTCCGTAATTAGAGTGTTACAGTAGCCAGTAGGATGTTGCACAAACTGCCATCTTACATCTGGACATTGTAACGAGAACGAATTGCAATTAAATGTTATTTATTGTTAATCTGGCTGAAATGTTTGTCATACAATTTCAACAGCCATATATGATAGAACAGCTGCTTGTATAGATAACAAAAACATACAATGCACTATTGACTACCGGTTTGTGTAGCAGACCATTATCATACATTTAATGTTTGGAATAAGTAGCATTAGCTTGCACATCATTCCACCTTACCACTTCTAACGTAGTGTATATTTGAGTATCGAGGATATTATTATTTCGATTGGATATAATTACTTTGTTGATATCCTAGCATCGTGGTTACCACTCGAGATTTGAAGTTGTCAAAAAAGAGATAGAGTTTGTTCGCCTTTTGCCTCAATATTTCAAAAAATGTTCATTTCAGAAAATACATTTTATATGCCTTTAAACTCAAACGCCAAATAGTTGTCACGATGAAACATCTATAATTAAACACGCAGAACAGCAAGCATCGACTTCATGAGATTGCTGTTGTCCGGTGTTTGATCCGATAGGTTTGTAGTATTGATTTGGTAGACCTGAATTAAATCGTTATGTGGTTAAAACGAAATGGAACTGAACAAGTTACCTGTGCCAGTATTTCATTTATTTATTCCTTCTTGCGCCTGTATTGTAAAACGTTCGACGTCACAGTAAATTATTAACGTAGGTATGCCAGTATAGCAAGAAACGCATACAAAACAAACGACAAGTACAGGGAAAATATATGCAAAGTATCACAAACATAACGAGTTGACAATATGGATACCATCTTGGATTAGTCAGTGGCCGCTGGTGGTTCTTTGTTTAATCTGTCCCGTTTTATTGGGATGACAGTAGGGTAATTGTGAGGTTTGGTGCACCCTAGAACTTGGTTAAACCCCCAGCGGCCTTTTTTCGCCACTGACCGTTCCAAGACGGTAGCCCTATTGTCAACTCTTTGTGTTTGTCTAATTTGGCAGTTTGTTCATCTTTAAGTTGTTCTTTGTTTCTGTTTCTGTTTGTGGTTGACTGTCGTCCTTGAATGCTACTTTTCATGTTCTATTTGTATTCGATTTTTGTAGATCGCTGAGCCCGATACTTCAAAGGTCCACTCTCATACTCTTTTATATCCATATTTAAACCAGATTCTAGGGTGCAGCAAACCCCTACCCTAATGTCTTCCATATAAAATGGGACAATTTTAATACAGACATATGCGCCAGGTTATAACAAACAAAGCTGCATTACAAGTAACACAACCAACGATCATGAAGTAAACATGTAAAAGCCTAAAAAGCCGAAAGGCAAGTAGTCAGTGACTTGACAAATGCCAGGGGAAAAGGAGTGTAAAGCATTTAGGGCACGACACAAGTAGATTGAAGACAACAATGAAACGTTACTATGTCGCCACAGATCGTTCCAAGGTGGTATCCCTATTGTCAACCCTTTTTGTGCTTGTGACGTCATATGCCTATACTCTTTGTTAACATTGCCATTCATGTTTGTCTTTTTTCATGTTCTTTTGTTTACTGTGTTTTGTGAAAGCTGCATTTTTTGTTTTACCTTTATATTTATTTGTGCCATCCCTTTTAGAATGTAGATTGACGTCGTCATAGGACCCACAGTCTATCCACTCGTCACACAATCAAAGAAGAAAGCATAGTGGCCAGCTGTAAATTGCCAACCCTCTAAACATACAGTGCGCTGCAAAATGATAGGGTCATAACCAATTTTGATATTTTAACACGTTTAATAAAGTTTGTCTGAAATGAGCATTGCCAGTGATCTTTGTAAATCACGTCAATCACGTCACAATACAAGCCAATGCGTTTTTTAAATAGTGTTGCATTATATTTTAAAATGATATCAGTGCATGATAATAACATTTTGCAAAGGGTTTTCGAAGTAAATGATAACGATGCGGAGTAGCTGTTACGAATAGTAAAGTCCTCAACACGGCTGCAAGCTCCTGAAACCAAATAAGATGAGAAATTCCATAATAACTTGTTCGGGAAGCCGATTATTGCTGTAAACTATACAACGATGTTATCAATCGGAACATTCTCAGTTTGCTCAATAAAGTTTGACAATTAATCGAATGCAATTTGCTTGCTATGTTTGCAATTTTGAAGAAAGTATCTCCTATTTAATGGAAACCGTGATAAAGATAGAAATACCATTAGTAACGATGGTTACATGCAAATAAAATGCAAATAAAATGCAGCCTATTTGAGACTAATTTTCTTGAGAATATTCGGAAATTAACTCTGCACAGCAGGAGTAATAGCCTAGCTGCCATTCATATAAGTTCCGCCGTTCTGGTGGGTATAATCTCTAGACTGGCGGTCGCCGTGGAAGAGACGCACACACAATACACTTTAACAATGATTAACTTGCTTATTCGGTTGATACTTGCCGCATTTATAACTACCTAAATCCTTAACGGAAAGATAACGTGAGGCGGTTGTCTTCAATCGTGTCTTGCCCTTAATGATGTATTCTCCATTTTTTTCTGACTTCTGCCAAGATACCTAGTACTTGCTTTATGGCTTTTACTCTTATTTCATGATAATTTTGTTATAAACAGTACATTTGAAATTATAGCATTACAACCCATTACATCTTAACCGGCAACAATTGTTCTCTATCATCTCTCAGGGCCTATAGCACAATCTCTTACTGTCAACCGTGTATATTGTAAACTAACTTCGTACTGCCTGGAAAAACGTAGACGTATGATGGCATTCTCAGAAAAAAGTCTATTGACCTACATAAACAACTACGCGTTGTACACCATGTTTCAGAAATTTAAACTAATTTCTCGCGCGTACCAACATAAAGATCATATATTAATAACTCAATGTATACACTTAACACTAGCCAGCGTATATAAATTGGTTGAACAATAGCTGAGCACGACCTCTACTTATTATCTTTTTTCCGTTTAGCAATATTGATGGAAACCTCATTTAGCGCTTGGTTTTAACAGCGTATAACTGTATCATTATCATAAAACATTTACTGGTTTCCTTATTGATTTTGCATTGTGTGTGTATATAATGTACTAAAAAAATGTAGGAAATCTAAATTTCAAATGACAAACAAATTGCAAATATAATACATCGAGATCGCCATATTACGATATTTAGTTCACTAAGATATTACTGTAATACTATTTGTTTAGAAACAAATCAATATCTTAATGATGGATGTAATCTCACACGTTTTGTTCTCCAATACAAACTGAAACACGAGTCACTGATATTGTTTTTTGTTGTATTTATCGTCTTCGGCGATTTCCAAATGTCTACTTTTATACTCTTTGATGCAATAAATGAGCTTGCACACATCGGAAGTGTACGACCCTTCGGTATGCAATGCACTATGTGTATACATCGCTAGGCTTCACTTTTATCGTGTGTGATGACGTTCATTCGTATGTGATTAAATGAATGCACCACCTGAAAGCCTAGCAGGTGGCATTACGTGGTCCCGCATTAATTCCATTAAGCGATGGGAAAGCTTATATTAACAAGGTTTTATAATGGATATTTCGACTATAAAACATAAAACATTTTTTACTGCAAAACTGCGATAGCTTCTTTATAATTACCTATTAAATGTTTTAATTTGACAATATAACCTTCTAAGCCGAAGTTAAGGTTTTAGTTCATACTCCAGCCAACCCCGTTTGCGCTTCTTGGAGAAGGGGTTGGATGGGGTATGAAAGTTAATACTCGGCCCACGAAAAGGAGGTAAGCGCAAGAATTGCATCCCACGGGGGTTTGATCGTACCCTATTTTGTTGAATTTTCTTTGGCTGTTACTGTGGTCGTTCTGTACAATTTTGGAAACGGTCCGGGGGGGGGGGGGGGGGGGGGGGGGGGCTTCTTATTATTTATTTACAACAAAATTAACTTATTTCATTGTTTTATTAATTGTTAGGTGTTTCACTGTTATGGGATATATTTTCATTTAAACTTTCCCTGTAAACAGCACAGATCGTATTTAACGCCTTAAAAACAACTGTAAATTGCAAGAAAAAATCCAGGCACCGAACAATATATGCACACTCTAATACAACGATCAGTTTTCAGAAACAAACAAAACAAAAAAATATATATTTCTGGAATTGAACTCTGTTTATTTAGCTTATTTTAAGCACTATCGATCAGTGCTATTGACCGCGGAAGTCATGATAATATCGAGTTTGCGCACACATACAATCGAATTAATCTTAAACATTAGACCATGCTGCACACTGACCGTTCCAAGTTGGTAACCCTTTCTTCTTCACTCTGTATGCTTTGTTTTGACATTTGTATTCAATTTACCTTTTTAAATGTGATCATTTGATTTTGTTTGGATTACATTGCGGACCTACGGTGCCATTGCTTTTGGGTGCTGAGCTATACTTCTCCCGATATGTTTGTTTTATTTAGGTTTAT
This sequence comes from Cyrtodaria siliqua, assembly GCA_037043455.1. Lineage (NCBI taxonomy): Eukaryota > Metazoa > Mollusca > Bivalvia > Adapedonta > Hiatellidae > Cyrtodaria > Cyrtodaria siliqua. Next base: position 144,644 of record JAWPHD010006002.1, read on the forward strand.
TAAACATATCTATAAAATATATTAAATCGCAATGGAACTATTAAAGGATGCACGCACGTGTAACCGCTAAACATAATATACGACAATTCAATTAGATTCAACCTCCGAAAACATTGCATGGGTACCGCCTTGGAATGTCAGTCGCTAAACGGCTACTGGTGTTTTTAACCAGGTTCTAAGATGCACCAAACTCACTATTTATCCTTTTGTCATCACAATGCATATTCAATTTTAACGTGTTATATCAAAGGGAGACAGTCATGATTGCTTACAAACCCACAGTTGTTCTCAGTTATGTCCGCGTATTATTTTACGGCTAGAGATTACAAACATACGAGCAGTACACCTGTAATGCTATTGTGGGGTTAATACTCTCAGGAGCGTGTGCAACTACTAAAGTGTTGCGATTTTGCGATTTTGATTGATCACTTGCTAAAGCATCGCTAAAATTAAAATAACTCATAACTCGTTTCATAAATCATAACATTATATGGATCTGGAACTCAGGTAAGGTCCTGTATTTATTAAACAATAGCACGGATCAAGATTGCTTAAAATTGCTAAAAATAGATTTCATTCGTACAATTATGCATCATTTTGTCCGAAATCAGATCGGACATCTATTTAATTTGATTTTGCTTATAATTGTTCAATGGCACAATATGTTCGTGAACATTACGTGGTCCCACCTTAATTGCATTAAGTGACAGGAAACCTTATATTATATTAGCAGGATTTTATAACGGATATTTCGACAATAAAACACGTTTAAAAACATTGTTTACTGAAAAAATGCGATAACGTGTCTCTAAAATAACATATTACAAATATTAATTTTTCAATATGCACACCTTTCAGACCAAAATTAAGGTTTTATTTCATACCCCAGCCAACCCCGTTTTCGTTTCTTGGAGAAGGGGTTGGATGGGGTACGTATAAAAGTTAATACTCGGACAACGTATAGGTTTACAGTCTTATTATGTGAAGTCAATATCGATCTGCGCTATTCTTTTCTTTTGTTTTCTTTTTCTTATTAAATCAGCTGTGGTTTGAGAGAATAGCATTATAAAAACTGTGTGTGCCTTATGTTTGTGCCTTGATAAACGTTATCCTGTTGTTGTCGTTAGTTTTCTTTTCATTATTTATGTGTTTATCATACGCTGAATGAGCATTTATGATACCGAAACATTATGTAGCTGTAAGATGTATCTGTAGATCTAAGACCAGCCTGTTTAAGCATATTAAGATAGATAACGTGTACACTCTTTTAAAGATATTGTTTACTTTTATTCATCTCCCCTTTATAGAGTAATCAGCGAAAGAAACACGTAAAAAGACAAACAAGAATGGCAATAGTAATAATAAAGGTATAGGACATCATAAACACAAAAATGGTTTACAATAGTGCTACCGCCTTGGAACGGTGTTACATCATATGACTAATTCAAGGTTATTGGGAAATTCTTAAGCTTCATTATTTTATCTGAGAATTTACAAAAATCGAGGATGTTGTAAATTAATATATATAAATAAAAAATAAAGTGCTCGTCTAGAATAAAAGTTTGGATTGTATTTGTTTATCAGATTTTATGTATTTTCTGTAAATGATTTTTTTTTTCACGGTGAAACGTCACACAGGGGATAGAGCGGTTAAAATAATAAGAACAATAACGAAAATGGTAGATTTGTTAGTAACGCCATCCGAGTCAGGGTACGCCATCCGAGTTTTTCCTGCATGGCAGTCACACTTTCATATGTTATGGCTGCTGTATGCACCCTGTCTGTTCGATGTAAGTATATATTCCACGTGCTTGTTGTTCAGTGTTCAATCTGCGTGGTTATGGCTGCTGTATGCACCCTGTCTGTTCGATGTTTGTATATATTCCACGTGTTTGTTGTTCAATGTTCATTCTGCGTGGTTATGGCTGCTGTATGCACCCTGTCTGTTCGATGTCAGTATATATTCCACGTGTTTGTTGTTCAATGTTCAATCTGCGTGGTTATGGCTGCTGTATGCACCCTGTCTGTTCGATGTTAGTATATATTCAACGTGTTTGTTGTTCTATGTTCAATCTGCGTGGTTATGGCTGCTATATGCACCCTGTCTGTTCGATGTTATTATATATTCCACGTGTTTGTTGTTCAATGTTCAATCTGCGTGGCTATGGCTGCTGTATGCACCCTGTCTGTTCTATGTTAGTATATATTCCACGTGTTTGTTGTTCAATGTTCAATCTGCGTGGTTATGGCTGCTGTATGCACCATGTCTGTTCGATGTTAGTATATATTCCACGTGTTTTCTGTTCAATGTTCAATCTGCGTGGTTATGGCTGCTGTATGCGCCCTGTCTGTTCGTTGTAAGTATATATTCCACGTGTTTGTTGTTCAGTGTTCAATCTGCGTGGTTATGGCTGCTGTATGCACCCTGTCTGTTCGATGTGTGTATATATTCCACGTGTTTGTTGTTCAATGTTCAATCTGCGTGGTTATGGCTGCTGTATGCACCCTGTCTGTTCGATGTTAGTATACATTCCACGTGTTTGTTGTTCAATGTTCAATCTGCGTGGTTATGGCTGCTGTATGCACCCTGTCTGTTCGATGTCAATATATATTCCACGTGTTTGTTGTTCAATGTTCAATCTGCGTGGTTATGGCTGCTGTATGCACCCTGTCTGTTCGATGTTAGTATATATTCCACGTGCTTGTTGTTCAATGTTCAATCTGCGTGGTTATGGCTGCTGTATGCACCCTGTCTGTTCGATGTTAGTTTATATTCCACGTGTTTGTTGTTCAATGTTCAACTTGCGTGGTTATGGCTGCTTCATGCACCCTGTCTGTTCGATGTTAGTATATATTCCACTTGTTTGTTGTTCAATGTTCAACCTGCGTGGTTATGGCTGCTTCATGCACCCTGTCTGTTCGATGTTAGTATATAATCCACGTGTTTGTTGTTCAATGTTCAATCTGCGTGATTATGGCTGCTGTATGCACCCTGTCTGTTCGATGTTAGTATATATTCCACGTGTTTGTTGTTCAATGTTCAATCTGCTTGGTTATGGCTGTTGTATGCACCCTGTCTGTTCGATTTCAGTATATATTCCACGTGTTTGTTGTTCAATGTTCAATCTGCGTGGTTTTGGCTGCTGTATGCACCCTGTCTGTTCGATGTTAGTTTATATTCCACGTGTTTGTTGTTCAATGTTCAATCTGCGTGGTTATGGCTGCTGTATGCACCCTGTCTGTTCGATGTTAGTATATATTCCACGTGTTTGTTGTTCAATGTTCAACTTGCGTGGTTATGGCTGCTTCGTGCACCCTGTCTGTTCGATGTTAGTATATATTCCACGTGTTTGTTGTTCAATGTTCAACTTGCGTGGTTATGGCTGCTTCATGCACCCTGTCTGTTCGATGTTAGTATATATTCCACTTGTTTGTTGTTCAATGTTCAACCTGCGTGGTTATGGCTGCTTCATGCACCCTGTCTGTCTGATGTTAGTATATATTCCACGTGTTTGTTGTTCAATGTTCAATCTGCGTGGTTATGGCTGCTTCATGCACCCTGTCTGTTCGATGTTAGTGTATATTCCACGTGTTTGTTGTTCAATGTTCAATCTGCGTGGTTATGGCTTCTTTATGCACACTGTCTGTTCGATGTTAGTATATATTCCATATTTTGGCTGTTGAACTGCTTGGTTATGTCTGTGTTACATTTACTGCCTGTTCGATTTTTGTATATATCACATGTGTCTGTTTGATGTTAGTATATAGTCCATATATTTGTTGTTTAATCTGCGTGGTTATGTATGTGTTACGTATACTGCTTGTTCGATATATGTATCTACTTCTGAACATATTCCACACACAAATGCATAATATACAGTTTCTCGGTGGTCATTTGTTGTTCTGGTCATATTTTCCCAGTGTCCCTGTGTCCCCTACTTCTGCGCATATAAATGTTATTATTGTAAACGTATGATGCTACATATGTTTATCTGAATTATACATCTCATTATGTTATACCAAATGTATATTAATGTCCATTACTTAGTAAGTATTATTCAAATATGTAAATGTTATTACTAGCAATACCATATATTGGTAATTAACCTCAGAGAGTCTGTAGAAATCCTTGTTTTGCTACTTCGAAAAATGACAGGTGTTCTGGACAATTTCACTTTAATTATATTATATACCTTATCGGTATATTAACTTCATAGATATGATTGAAATATGCAAATGTTATTATTGTTAGTAGTATTAATACCATAAAACGTTATACCTCTATAATTGTGCAATTGACGTGTTTGTTATTTGGCAGATGTTCAGCGTGTGGCCTCTTATATACAAGTATAGTCGAAGGAATATGGCACCGAACCAGGTCCTATAACGTGTATACATGGATAATAGGAAAACCTCTAAAAATATATTTTCCTCAGGAACGTTTCTCTGAATTATGCATGTTTTACAAATTCACTGCAGTGAATTATGTTTAGACATTTCACCTATTTTCCCTGTTTTCCACCCTCCACGGCCAGGTGACACTACCTCTCTGTCATATACTCTTTTTATAGCTTCGTGTATCACAACAAACATATTACAGTAGTTGAGTCTATAATTCTTGCATATTAGGAAGTAGCTGTATTTATACAAACATTACACTCCCCTAAAACTATTAATTTAGCTATTACAATCAAGAACTTAGGTCGCATAGTTGCGGGGAATTGGTAATAAGGTTTTACATGCGACCAATGTGAAAACCCAAGACTGCTGCTGTACCTGCTTTTGAGAAGGTTGAAACATTCGTGTTTTGATTCTTTATTATAAATAGTTTTCAAAAGTAAACGAAACTAAACGATGGATAATGTGAACCTGACTTAATTTGACATGTAACAAGCACGTTTATGAACCATTAAGAATTTATTCCGAGTTATACATATTACATATATGTATCATCCTCTCTTTCTGGAGCGTTTCAATTGTTACGTGACCAACGTCTCACAATCAGTCACATAGTATGTTATCTCGTGACATTGACAAATGAATATCTAAAATATGGATATCTAAAATAAATCTTACAATGTGTGTGAGATTTACAATTACGTAGCAATCAGGGCATTGCTTTGTCACGTGACCTTTGAATATTTAACATGTATGACGGTGGAACAACACGTGTTCGGTTAGTCTAATTTGATCGCTGCAATCATGAGGTTGTCAATCGTTATCCTGACTGTCGCACTTGCAACTGTTTGCAATGGAGGAAAGTGGTAAATACAGACTTACTTTGATATTTGATGCAATATGTACGTAAATTATCTTTAATAATGTGTCGGTTCGTTTATGTTCGTAAAACGTTGGTCATTTTGGCAGGTTTGGCGTATTACGAGGTACTATATTTTAATATTTGTTTAAAATGAGAAGAATGTATTTTCCGCATTTTAAGGCAATATTTACATAGTGCCTAAATCAGTTATATATCTGGGAAATGGAGTTTTTAAATGGTAAAAAGGAAACCGTACTTTTGAAAATAGGCTAAGAAACAAAGACAAGTCTGACAAAAAAATAGCTTTTTATGGGAGCTGCACAATGCTAGTAAGATTGCTGTCTATGGTTTATACCGCGTCTGCTACTTTTATCTCTTGTTTACAGTGCTCCAGTAAAGCTTTCATCAAAATGCGTTTTGTACGCATGAAACAAATTGTATTGCGAATTTTCATTATTTACTAATGCCTATTTATAAAGCAAGTTTTGAAAAAAAACATTAATGTAAAATGTTTATTCTTAGTCATTACCACATAACATAAAGTTTTTCCTCCACCACTGATACAGTAGGGGAGCAGCCTTGATATTTTCCTACATCTTTCAAACATCGCAACCACGCTTGACAACGAAAAGTAGTACGTCATCTTTCGGCAACGTCAAAAAAAAAAAAATGTCCGCCATTTCGAATTTTTTAAAACACATAATTTGGAAAATTGTGACAATTTTTGATCATGAAATTTCATTTCCGCTTTAAGTTTCGTGATTTTCGGCCGTACCGACTTTTTTTTTAGAAGCTTTACTGCATGATAAATGCAGACCCGCCTTGTAAAATGTCGAAGCGAGGGACGATAACTCTAAAATATGCCATTTTTAGAATACGATTAAAATGACAACAACCGTGTTTTTTTGTTAAATAAAATACGAGGAGATACTTGAATTGTTGTTTTAGCTCACACATTACATGAATTTTGCTGCATGTCACGAAAAGCATGTTATTTATTTATCAAAAGTACACGAAAATACGAATTGTTTGACTTAACTGTAATTTTGACTCGACTGACCTCGCAAGAACTGCAGGCGCGTATTCGATGGAGCGGGTAGTATTGGGCACCCTCTCATATGTGAAAAGTGTACGTAACAATCGCTACTGTTCAAGATGGGAGTTGGGGTGGAGAGAAGGAGGGGGAGGGCATCTGAGCTGAGATTTAAAAGGATGCGCCCCATCCCCATCCCACTCCAACTAAAATCATGAAAGTCTATTTTTGAAAGCTCTTGCAAGCATACTTTCTTAAACATATTCAGATAATATATTTGTTGCTGTGTTTTTGACTAGACTATCCAGTGTCTAATTGTCATCCGCAACTTGGCGCAGTCAGTAGCGCAGCGGATTTGTAACCGGAGGTGGTGCCACTGAGTTTTGTCGGTGTGTTCTTGGGCAAGACACTTTCCCTTAGCCTCGTCCGTCGGATAGGGACGTAAACCGGGTGGTCCCGCCTATAGGTCTATCATCCGAGCATGTTAAAGAACCATAGGAATCTATTCGATAATAAGAGCAGGGCACGGTTCCCGGATTCCTATGTATCCTTCCCCTCTCTCTGGGGCGGCTCTAAATAACCTGTACTGTGTTGATGAGCCGTTAAATATTCAAATGAATTCATCCGCAACTGCACTCAGCACTGTCATATGTACTGTAGCTGTCCCATGCTAGTATCATGACTCAACCGTGGAATATATCGCCCACACATAAAAGGGTTTGAGGGCCCCATCTTACTTGTATTAGTTTAAATATAGACCATTTGTCGGTTGAAACCTAAGATGATTTTTTTTCAGACAGAAACACTGTCGTAATACTTATACTGATAGCATCGAAGGAAAGTAAAGAAGGCCATTTTTTTTACTTTATATTTTTAAAGTTGAATTGTGTTTTATGTCATTATAGCACATTTTAGGCCATACTTCCTGGGTAGAACCAGTACTGTACTTTCTGCTATCTGTAAGAATCGACACTTTCTCACCTACAAGTTGAGCTCCCAGTGGGAATTGAACCCGCAGCGGTGAGAGGTGAAAATGAGAATGTATACAAATATAAAAAAGGCAACCGAACATATCCATTACTCAATATGTCCATGGGACTTGAATGACCGCACTGAAAACAATCCGTGGCAAATTGTATGTAATGCAAGAATATATATTCATAAATAAATTTTATTTTGATGCAAAATCGATATGCTATAGATAAAGATCATGTAAAGTTTCGAAAAGATTGGTTAAAAACTGTGGAAGGATATAGACGTACAGATAACT